>JAPDDL010000639.1:0-112803 GCA_027422435.1 Schizopygopsis pylzovi
CTGTTTATAGGCCTATCTATCGATTTTATTTTAGTCAAGTCTTGATGATTTGATAAGGCTAAATTAATCAAACATAGGCGATCAACTCTGATGCTGGCCGCTTGGTCGTTGCTTAAAAGAAAAAAAAACATTTAACGAACAAAAAATGCTCCCAAGGTTTTTCTAAATTAACTTTATGAAGAAAAAAAAACGAAACATCGTCTAATCACTTTTCCATTACATACAAAACTGAACTATTTTAGCTATAAGCTGTTTTGGGAGAAGGGAAAGACTCATATCGCTGAGAACAAAAAAAAAAAGTACATCCATGATATTTCCATGTTCCGCTTTTAAGCCACAACCTACAAATTCTTCAACACAATCATAGCATTCACAAACATAAAAGCAAGCATTGGCAGTGCTGCGTGCGTGATTTGACAGGATGTGCGCAACGTGCGCATCAAATAGCCCTGCATCAGTTTAATAACTTTGATAACTTTAATTCTTACAACTGTTAAATTAATGGGCAAATGGTAAATATGTCGAAGATCACATAGAAATAGATAGCAAAATAGCCAATGTAAACTAAATGTTATAAACATCGGAGCAACCATATACATTTTTAAATTAATCTTTATTATAACAAATTTAGCCTATATATTTTTTTTATTCACAACAGTTTACAGTTGCCCACAGAAAAAAACAGGGGGTGCTGCAGCACCCTCAGCACCCACTGTTCCCGCGCCCCTGTGTGTGTGTGTGTGTGTGTGTGTGTGTGTTTGCGCGCGCGCGCGTGTGTGTGTGTGAGTGCGTGTGTGTGAGTGTGCGTGTGTGTGTGTGTGTGTGTGTGTGTGCGTGTGTGTGTGTGTGTGTTTGCGCGCGCGTGTGTGTGTGTGTGCGTGCGCGGCGCGCTCCAAGCTTCGGGCGCGTCCAAACGATCAAATACACACACAATAAATGGTATATTTGTCAGTTTGTTTAACTTTGTTTCTTTGTTCATGTTCTTACTCTATCTTATCTTATGTATATAAAACACAAAAAATGCCTGCACACTGCTGCATTTACAAATTGATGTTTTATATTTATTTAATGAAATATTTATTTAACATCTCAGAATATAAAGCCATGTTAATTAAGCTGCTAATCTATCATAGAAATATATATTTCATACATATATGTGTATGTATGTATGTATGTATATATGTATGTATATATATATATATAAATAACAAAAAGTACCGATAAGAATACCGTTAAAGCACCGGATCGATAAGCAGTATCGATAAGAGTAGTAGTACCGTTAAAACCTTAACGATACCCATCCCTACTCTTGAGACTCTGTTTGCTTGTCAAACTCGTTCCACACTGAGTGCAGGTGAATGATTTCTTGTTTCTTTTTTTCTTTAAAAAATTATGTTTGGTTTGAGAGTGACTCAAAGGTTTTTCTACAGTTTTGACATTATGTTTCTCCTCTTCATTCAGTTCCAAATTTTCCTCGTTTTCTTCAATCAACTCTGAAATTAAAGAAAAATAATCATTTTCAGTAAACTGTTTTGAAAAATGAGTAACTAAATTGTAACTATTACTTAATAATTATCAAACATTTTTAAACATTAGAGGCACAATTTTGTGACATGTTTTTGTAGCAAGAATAAATATGTTTGATTAACTGCACAATTATCTAACATAAATTAATGTTGAAAAATAAACAAATAAATACAAATGTACCCAATTTATACAAAGTGTCTTTGTCATTTGCTGCTTCAACTATATTATTGTACAGCTTTTACAATTTTTCCTACTGAAACAAATCAAAAACTTCTTAAAGTTTATATTATTATTGTTTTTCAGACTCATTACTAAAGAATCAAGAATAAACACCAACCTGTTTGTTCTTCAGTGTGTTTCATTCTGCAGGGTTCTGGATCTCTCATGTTCTCTCTGTCCTTCAATAAACTCTGTCTCTGCAGATTTCACTTCAAACTGATGCTCTGATGCTCGTCTTCACTTGTAGACTGATGGGAATATTCCAGCATTTATTGCTGAACTGCAGTGGGAGGAGCTTCACTGAAGATGTGATTGTTGTGGGAGGAGCTTCACTGAAGGTGTGATTGTTGTGGGAGGATCTTCACTGAAGGTGTGATTGTTGTGGGAGGAGCTTCACTGAAGGTGTGGGAGGAGCTTCACTGAAGCTGTGGTTGTTGTGGGAGGAGCTTCATTGAAGGTGTGATTGTTGTGGGAGGAGCTTCACTGGAGGTGTGATTGTTGTGGGAGGAGCTTCACTGAAGGTGAGATTGTTGTGGGAGGAGCTTCACTGAAGGTGTGATTGTTGTGGGAGGAGCTTCACTGAAGGTGTGATTGTTCTGGGAGGAGCTTCCGTGACATGACTGTTCAGTAGGAGGAGCTGATCTGTCAAAATCAAGAATAAATCAGTTACTTAATTTACTTTATTTTATTACTTTAAATCACACATTTTAAGCATTTATGTTTACCTATTATCCATATATCTAGCACTGTAAATTTTGTCAGTTAATTGTACAATGTTATATACATAATTTAAAACAAATAATATTTTGTTGAACCAATATAACAGATTGAAATTCCTGTGTTAGATGGCGGCTGACCTCAGAACTGTCTTTAGCACGGTTATTGTTCACTGAATCAACAAGTTATCATTGAAGCCACCAGCATTTAAGCATGAGCACAGCGTAACCTTAAAACATATTCTAATCTCCAAAATGACTCACCATTACACGTATAACAACTCTAACATATTCTCTTTACTTAAAAACACTAAAGAAAATGACAATTATTTTCAGTTATTAATGTGATCACATGCAAAGCATGCTGGGAACTACGCATTCACTGCTTAGTTGTGTCAACAAAAATTATGAATGTACAGTACTCCTAACACACAATGATTATGTTCACTTAATTTTACAAATGTAAATATACGGATCATAATAGAAATTAGTTATGTAGAAAACAAATCACGAATTTAGTTGTTTCTGCTTATTTTATAAGCATTTGTATTGATTTATCTTTTTCAGTGCAGGGCAAACCATACTCCTATTTTTCTATTTTTATAAACAATTTGACCACATATTTAATCCCTGCATTTATTTGCCCCAAATTAACAAGCAAGGAAATACTTAAAAAATGAAGATAAACAGAACATTTGATAATTGAATAAACACCAGAATCATAAGGAAACCAAATTTAAACGATGTAAAGAATGATAAAAACTAAAGACTAAACACAGAAAAAACAAATAACCCACTAATTTGAGTGTTTTGTGTTTTATAGCTATGAAACTTGGTTTATCAGAGATTAATGAATAAATGCTGTTGAAGTTAAATCTTGTAATGTCACAATAACTGATGCCTGTCGATTGCTTAAGTCTGTTGAAGTAATTAAATGAGCTTAATGTGGCAATTAACAGATCTGAAGTCATCAGCATAATAAATGAGGTGAAAACATGATCTATTGACATGAAATAAAGAGGATTTTCAGCAGCTGATAATATTGATGAGCCTCAGACTATAAACACTCATTAAACAAGCCATTCAGGATCAGCTGCAGATCATCTCACTTTCTATAGTTAAGTGGGTAGTGATTATTTTTGTAAGGATATTTACTGAAAGACTATACAACTGCTTTATTAAAACTTAATATGATCGTCTCATAAAATGGCATTACTTTGCATATTGTTTTAGTTTGATTCATAGCAACTAACTAACTAGATCACCAACACATATTTTGGTATGTCTACAAACGGACAAATTATACAACCTTTAAAGATAAAGAGCATTCAGTACCAGCAACATTATCACTCCAAACACCAAAATAATCATACAAACGGACATATAAAAACACAAATTCACTCAGATCTGAATATTTTCCCTCACATGCTCGTCGCCTGCTGTGATAAATGTTTTAGTCAGCAAACGCAGAAACAAAACAATTGGGATATTAGGCCACCCTCTTTATAAACGGTTAAGAGTGTTTTACAATAGACCCCTTCACGGTATACGTCACAGAAGTTCGCAGTGCGCATGTCGGGGTCAGAACGTTCATTCCATCCCATTGTGTTAACCATAGAATTTCTCGTCAAGACAAAACTTAGGGCTGTGACGGTGGCAGATTTTTACCACCGCGGTGGTAATGGACCAACTACTACAGGTGGGCGGTGTTGTGATATATATATATATATATATATATATATAATTCTGAAACGCAAAAATAAATAAATGAGGCTCAATCATCTATTAACAAACATACGTGTTTATTTTAGCACTTATGTCAGTGAACACTCAGCCTGCAAAACACTAAAATAAATATCAAATAAATAATACAGTTAAATAGGAAAGTAGCCTTAAATGAGAAAGTTAAATACACCCGGTGTGTGACGTCACGTGCACTACCGCCGGTGACGCGGTTGTCACGGCCACCATCACAGCCCTAGACAAAATGCCTACTTGTTGCGTCGTGGACTGTGAAAATCGCACCAGTTCTGGAGTCAAGTTTTTCAGGATTCCTGCAGGATCTCATCCGTTTCAAAAAATAGACGACATCTGTGACTGAAAGCTATTAAACGGGCAGACTGGGACAATACTACGATCAAAGAGGCTCGTGTTGGTAGCGCTCACTTCATATCAGGAAACGTTAAAGTCATCCTTTATCATCCCTTTCTGTTTGCTTAAACTCGAAAGCCTGGATTGCATGAACAGTTTTCTGTACGTTAAGCTATGCAAGTTAATAGTGTTGTAAATGTCATGGACCTGTGTTATGCTACAGACGTAGCCAGCTGCTAGTAGTTAGCCGCAGGCTAGCGCCAACATTGTGCCAACAACGGTAGATTTAAGCCATGATAAGTAAACAAATGTTTTATGTAAACTGTAGACTGATTTAATAGTTAGGTGAAGTTTGATATCTGGCATAAATTGTGACCTGTGGCATGCTACAGACTTAGCAGATAGCAGACTAGCTTTACATTAGCGCTTTCACTATGACAACAGTAACGTTAGATCGTGTTGTAATCAATGTGTGCAATTCTTTTTTGTAGGAGAGGCATAACTTGACTCCAGTAGTCCTGAATTTGTGCCCTCCTTGTTTGTGTACACAAAACAAAGCCAGACACCTAAGACAAAAATGGAAAGGTACAAATAATAATACAAAAGTATCTTATCTATAAGGCTTGTCTGTTTCTCCTTGACACAATATGCCGGTCTATTAGCCGCGCCATTTTTCTGACCCCAAGCTGCGCGCGCACCCAACCTAGGCTTCCGATGTTTACAAACATTGAAGGGGTCTATAGACTCGGCCGGTGTCGCGTCATAGATGTGGGCGGAGTCGGCGAGTGGAAACGATCCTTTCCCCTTCATTGGAAAAGCATGGTGTTGACCCGGAATGGTTTACATAGACATTTCTGCCGCCCGACAGAGCAAAAAATGTCAACAAACTGAGCCGTATTGGGTCGGACTGTCCGTACAGTATCTGAGACAGGACAAACGACCCAACGGAATGACCAGAGGTGTCTTTCCCGACACTTTGTGTTACTTGATTAAATCTCCAGGCAAGAGACGGCTTACTATAAGAGCCTGTACTTGACGGCTTGTGAAAGTAAACATTTGATGTTTTGTTTGCTTAATTTTGATAAAGTGATAAAGACTAGAGTAAAAGTCTGTCATACTTTTTTGTTGATATATATATATATATATATATATATATATATATATATATATATATATAAAATAATGTTAACATTGACAAAACATATGTATTTACGGTCTACTGAAGTGCATTGAAACGCACAGTATTGTGTGGTGTGCTAAACGTACAGTAGCCTATAGCCTAATCATTTTCACGTAAAATAAAAATAAATACAATAACATGAAAATATCCTGGTTACAACCAAAAAACATGGCAAACCATGGTAGCAAAACATGTTTTATTTGTTTTTAACTTGCTTTTTGCTAGTTTAAGCATGGTATTTGACCTGGGTAACGTTAAAGTTGGTTATATATTCGTACATTCGGACTTCCGCGTTCAATAAGTTCGCTGATCTGCATGTAAAAAGGCTACTGTCGGTCAATTATCATTACGGCTGTTATAAGCACAAACTACAACACATTTTTCTGTAGAACTCGACGTTTTAAAGAAGCTGATAAACACGCTTACCTCTATGCAGTACCGTGACGTCATCGCGTATCTGAGGGACCATCTACAAATAACATGTTTCGATTACTACAGCCTGCAACGAATTACTGTGCATGGTACTAAAGTCATCAGAGAACATGGCATCATAGAGGAAGTTTATTTGGAGAAACTTTTACATTTAAATTAAATATGTACCATTACTGTATTCAATGGGGTTCTTCAAAAGCACGCCTTACAGGTCAATAACTTTCCAAAGGAATGTCACCCCGAAACAAAACAAGGTGTAAAATATTTATTTGACACTATAGAAACAGCTTCAAGTCTTTAATGTAGAAGTATTTACTCAAGATGATCAATATACCATCATTGTATGGGTTTATGTAAGGTTTCTCTCCAGTGTGAATCCTCTCGTGTGATTTCAGGGTTTCTGACTGACTGAATCTCTTGTCGCAGTGTGAACACTTGTAAGGTTTCTCTCCAGTGTGAATCCTCTCGTGTGATTTCAGGGTTTCTGACTGACTGAATCTCTTGTCGCAGTGTGAACACTTGTAAGGTTTCTCTCCAGTGTGAATCCTCTCGTGTGTTTTCAGATCTCCTGACTGACTGAATCTCTTGTCGCAGTGTGAACACTTGTAAGGTTTCTCTCCAGTGTGGATCCTCTCGTGTGTTTTCAGATCTCCTGACTGACTGAATCTCTTGTTGCAGTGTGAACACTTGTAAGGTTTCTCTCCAGTGTGGATCCTCTGGTGCCGTTTCAAATCTCCATCTGTAATAAAAGTTTTCTCACACTCAAAGCACATATATTCTCTCACACCAGTGTGTATCTTCTGATGTACTTTTAAGCCGTGCATATGTGAAAAACTCTTTCCACACAAAGAGCATGAATGTAGTTTCTCCTTCGAATGAACTTTCAGGTGCCTCTTCAGGCTTGAAGTCATCAAAAACATTTTTCCACATTGATCACATTCATGCGGTTTCTCTCCAGTGTGGATGATCATGTGACTCTTAAGGGTTGATGATTGTGTGAAACTCTTTCCACACTGATCACATGTGAACGGTTTCTCTCCAGTGTGGATCCTCATGTGAAACTCAAGACTCTGTTTGCTTGTCAAACTCGTTCCACACTGAGTGCAGGTGAATGATTTCTTGTCTCTTCTTTTCTTTAAATCTTTCTGTTTGGTTTGAGAGCGACTCAAAGGTTTTTCTACAGTTTTGACATGTTTCTCCTCTTTATTCAGTTCCTCATTCTCCTCGTTTTCTTCAATCAACTCTGAAATTAAAGAAAAAATAATCATTTTCAGTAAACTGCTTTGAAAAATTAGTAACTAAATTGTAACTATTACTTAATAATTATCAAACATTTTTAAACAATAGAGGCACAATTGTGTGACATGTTTTTGTAGCAATAATATATGTTTTTGATTAACTGCACAAAAACATAAATTAATGTTGTGGGAGGAGCTTCACTGAAGGTGTGATTGTTGTGGGAGGAGCTTCACTGAAGGTGTGATTGTTGTGGGAGGAGCTTCAATGAAGGTGTGATTGTTATGGGAGGAGCTTCCGTGACATGACCGTTCAGTAGGAGGAGCTGATCTGTCAAAATCAAGAATAAATCAGTTACTTAATTTACTTTATTTTATTACTTGAAATCACACATTTTAAGCATTTATGTTTACCTATTATCTATATATCTAGCACTGTACATTTTGTCAGTTAATTATACAATGTTTTATACTTAATTTAAAACAAATAATATTTTGTTGAACCAATATAACAGATTGAAATTCCTGTGTTAGATGGCAGCTGACCTCAGAACTGTCTTTAGCACGGTTATTGTTCACTGAATCAACAAGTTATCATTGAAGCCGCCAGCATTTAAGCATGAGCACAGCGTAACCTTAAAACATATTCTAATCTCCAAAATAACTCACCATTACACGTATAACAAGTCTAACATATAATTCTCTTTACTTAAAAACACTTACAATTACAATTATTTTCAGTTATTAATGTGATCACATGCAAAGCATGCTGGGAACTACGCATTCACTGCTTAGTTGTGTCAACAAAAATTATGAATGTACAGTACTCCTAAAAAACAATGATTATGTTCACTTAATTTTACAAATTTAAATATACGGATCATAATAGAAATTAGTTATGTAGAAAAAAAATCACGAATTTAGTTGTTTCTGCTTATTTTATAAGCATTTTTATTGATTTATCTTTTTCAGTGCAGGGCAAACCATATTCCTATTTTTCTATTTTTATAAACAATTTGACCACATATTTCATCCCTGCATTTATTTGCCCCAAATTAACAAGCAAGGAAATACTTAAAAAATGAAGATAAACAGAACATTTGATAATTGAATAAACACCAGAATTATAAGGAAACCAAATATAAACAATGTAAAGAATGATAAAATCTAAAGACTAAACACAAAACAAATAACCCACTAATTTGAGTGTTTTGTGTTTTATAGCTATGAAACATGGTTTATCAGAGATTAATGAATAAATGCTGTTGAAGTTAAATCTTGTAATGTCACAATAGCTGATGCCTGTCGATTGCTTAAGTCTGTTGAAGCTATTAAATGAGCTTAATGTGGCAATTAACAGATCTGAAGTCATCAGCATAATGAATGAGGTGAAAACAGGATCTATTGACATGAAATAAAGAGGATTTTAAGCAGCTGATAATATTGATGAGCCTCAGACTATAAACACTCATTAAACAAGACATTCAGGATCATCTCACTTTAAATATAAGTATTTGTGGGTAGAAACTGATTATTTGCATAAGGATATTTGCTGAAAGACTATAAAACTGCTCTATTGAAACATAATATGATCGTCTAATAAAATGATTACAGAATATATAATAATATAAAGACAGGCACTAATGACATCACTTACATCAACCAAAATGTTTGCATATTACATTTACCAGACGCTTTTATCCAAAGCGACTTACAGTGCATTCAGGCTATACATCTTTTCCAGTATATGTGTTCCCTGGGAATTGAACCCACAACCTTTTGCGCTGCTAACTCAGTGCTCTACCACTGAGCCACATAGTTTGAAATAATGACCACATTCTTAGCAATAAAGTAACTAGCTAACACATCTTTTTTGGTATGTCCAGAAACTGACAAATTATAAAACCTTTAAAAATAAAGAGCATTCAGTATCAGCAGCATTATCACTCCAAACATCTAAACCAGTGGTTCTCAACTTGTTTGGTCTTGGGACTCACGTTTTCCAATGGTCATCAAGCCGCGACCAACTTTTTTTAAATGCACACATATACATACATTTATAGTTTGTTAATTGGTTAAAAAACAAAAGCAAAGCTAATTTATTTCACAAAAATTAGGTTAAAAGTCTGTTAAGAATATGACTAATACTGAATAAACAGCCTATAGGTAAGGCTATTAAATAGCAGTCCCAAACAAATTTTTGTTAATACAATTAAGCTGGTATGAGCCACCACAGTGCAAAATGACACAAAGTGAAAATAACATACTATTGTTGGGTTATGGAAACAACAGTTATTGGTGAATACAATACTAACATGAACTGTTAATGAAACATGGAAACTGCTCCTAAATAGAATGAATATCATACCTTCATGAAAATCCTTCCCAACACACGCAGTACAGTTATGTGATTTATCGATACTTTACTTGTATTTCACGCATTGCATGCTTGTAGTTTCAGTCATATACAGCACGGTGCTATAGAAGAGTGCACGCTACCGGCACAGTATAACATCTGACAGCACAGGATAATTTGCTTTTCTGAGGTGAGAAACTTTTAATTTCATAAGTTACAAAAATAATGA
Organism: Schizopygopsis pylzovi; assembly: GCA_027422435.1. Classification (NCBI taxonomy): domain Eukaryota; kingdom Metazoa; phylum Chordata; class Actinopteri; order Cypriniformes; family Cyprinidae; genus Schizopygopsis; species Schizopygopsis pylzovi. Next base: position 9,986 of record JAPDDL010000639.1, read on the forward strand.
TAGAATAATGGCACTGACATTAAACCTGTCAACATCTCATAAGACTGCAGATACTGAATCGGGAAAGCGTGTTTTTCTCAGGCACTCTTTACTTAAAGTGCATATGACAGAATTGTGTCAACAGCTTTCATGCCCGTGTTTTTAAATAAAATTCTTGCATCAGAAAAAACATTTAGAATGACTTTGTTTGTTGTTGATGTCGTTTCTTTGGCCACACGCTCCGCGACCCACTCACAACGGTTTGGCGACCCACTTTTGGGTCGTGACCCACCAGCTGAGAAACACTGATTAAACAATCATACAAACGAACATACAAAAACACAAATTAACTCAGAACTTAATATTTCCCCTCACATGCTCATTGCCATTTGTGATAAATGCTTTACTTAGCAAATGCAGAAAAAATAGATTAACGTTACCTCTTTGAATGTTGCTTAAATTAACGGTTAAAAGCTGGAATACACTACACAACTTTTAAAATCTGAACAGATTTTTAAAACACTAGGCATCATACACTTACCGACTTTATAAATGGTGACAAAGGTTAACTGGGCATCATACACAACGTGTGTGAAGATCATACACTACCAGACTTTAAAGTTATTCCAATCACAATGAACTCACGCCGAAACGTGCACTCAAAAAAAAAAGTTGTTGAACGAACTTAAAAAAATTAGAGTAAACTTTTCCACGAAATGTAATTACATTTTTCCACCAAAATCTAATTTGTTTGAAATGAGTTGTTGTAATCTTGTTGTATGAACTTAAATTCCTTCAGTGAAGACTACAAAAAAAAATTGGGTCATTCCTACTAGATAAAGTTTTGCCATGCCATGCCTGTGCACAAAACAACAGCAGGGCACAGTAAAATACAAAATATGACAAGCAAATAAAGAAACATACAACAGATAAATTAGGTATATACATATATAATTTGCCTATTTACATTGTCTATTTTGTATGTAGTTGCAATCCAGCCGCTACATTGTGATTTTAACATCAGTAGCCTACACTCAAAAAAATAATTCATTGGATGAATTGTAATTGAGTTGGGCCAACTCAAAGTTTAAATTAAATTGATACATTGATGAAGTGATGTTTTTATGCTTGCTAAAACATTTAACTGGATTATAAATTGTTTCTACACTCAAAAATAAATTATTTGTTGGATTTACTTAACTTTAGGCATTAGCCAATTTGTTAGGCATAGCATATGATGATATTGTTACATCCATGGCATGCCCATAATTGTTTCTTTGTTATTAAAACAACTTTGTGTCATGTTAGCTGGTCCTCAACCCAAGCACATGCTCTACACTTTACCACAATGGTAACCCCCCAAAACACTAACATACCAGAAACTCTTTTAAATACAAACATAAAAGAACATTAAACATTAACAAGTCTCCCAATTTTATCATCTAAATAAAAAATGCCTAAAATAACATTTTATTTCAAGATTTACTCTCCTTATCCAGCCCTGTGCAAAGCATGATGGGAAGGGAAATCCACTTCCTAGTTACACAAGTAAAATCAAACGAAAAATTTTCTTGTTGACTCAATTAAAAAAAACGTGTAAACCTAATTGTTTTTAAATTACATTGTTTATATTTAATAAAATTAAGTTGGGACCATTTTTACCAAGAGTTATGTTGTATGAGCTCATTTTAATTAATGAAATTGAACAAATAGCAAAAATAATTTTTTTGAGTGTACCATAGACATTGAGGGGGACAAGTCCCCCCCAATAATTAGAAATGCCCAAAGTATAATTTTCAGTCTGCTCAGCCTCAGCGGGCTAACAGCGCTCAAAGTCTAATTAATTGAACTGGCCAATCAAATCAAAGTACACTATAAAAAGTGCTAAGTTGACTTAGCTTAAAAACATTGAGGAAACCCGTTGCCTTAAAATGATTAAGTAAATAATAATTACTAATAATATTTTAACGGAACTGTCAAGTTCACTTAACTTAATTGTTGTATTTTAATAATACATAATTTTAAGGCAATGGGTTTCCTAAATGTTTTTAAGTTAAGTCAACTTAGCACTTTTACAGTGTAGGGGGGATTTAGCATTCACAGATGCTGAGGGAGAGATGGAAGCTCCTAATCATTTAATGTTAGTAAACTGTTTGAAGATAGAAATGTTATATGACCGACAGTTATATTCAGTGCAATGTTTGAATTCAGAGAGAGAGAGAGATTAAATTTGCATGTGTTAATTATCTGCATCTGTTTGTCTGTCCCTACAAACAATGAAACTTTGAATTTAGTCCTACTTCAAAAACATGTCGGTGATGAGAAATATTCAGTATGATTCAGTATATGGAAACTATTTTATTACAATAAAAGTCGTGGGTAGTGTTGACATGTTTGTGTGTGTGTGTGTGCGTCAGTCAATATATATATATATATATATATACACATATACACGTTTAGCACCAGGAAGTGTTATGTTTGCAAGTTAGACTTTGTTTTGAATTTCTCAAAGCTTTTAAGTCCCTATTAAACTATTTTACCCCATTGAGACTGATCTGCTGCATAAGTAACTGTTTCAGCCTTATTTTTCCGGTGGTGTGTTGTTTTATTGATGTTTTGACATTTTAATTAGTATTTGGCTTTTTGTTGTTTTTTAATGCGCTAACGGTTGAGCGCGGCGATGACGTCATCACGCGCGCGCACTCACCAGCCTTCTTCCAGTGAGGTGAGCAGCTCGCGGTACTTCACGTGTTTACATCATTGTAAACACACTTAACCGTTACTTTAAACAACATTCAAATAGGTAATTTCTGAATTGTTTTGTTTCTGCGTTAACTGACTAGAACGTGTATCACAGCAGGCGATGAGCATGTAGCCTAAGGGAAAATGTTCATATATTATCGCACACGATCAAAAATCGTCATATCGCACACCCCTACTACAGAGCTGTTAATGTCCACATTAAGCTAATTTTATTGCTGTTAACGGACTTGACAAATGACAGATATCAGCTATTGTGACATTACAAGATATAACTTTCACAACAGCATTTATTCATAAATCTGTGATGAACCATGTTTCATAGCTATAAAACGTTCAAATTAGTGGGTTATTTGTTTTTCTGTTTAATATTTGGTTTCTTTTCATTATGGTGTTTATTCCATTATCAAAAAACTTCTGTTTATCTTCATTTTTATCTTTTTCCTTGCTTGTTAGTTAGATAAAAATAAATACATGTAGGGATGAAATATGTTCATACAATTCTTATAAAAAGAGACAAAAATAGGAATATGGTTTGCCCTGCACTCAAAAAATAAAAAAAGAAACTTAATTCTTTCTTTTTTTTTCTACAAAACTAATTTTGTATTAGGTCCGTCCATTTAAATTTGTAAAATTTAAGTGAACATAATTATGTTGTGTTGGGACTACTGTACATTCATATTTTTTGTTGGCACAACTAACTTGAACAGTGGATGCGTAGTTCCCAGCATGCTTTGCATGGGATCGCATTAAGAGGCAAGGCAAGTTTATTTATATAGCACATTTCATACAAAATGGTAATTCAAAGTGCTATACATAAAAGGAAATAAAATAATCATAGAAAATAATCACAACAATAAAACCAGAAATTTAAAAACATTTAAAATTATAAAAAAAATTATTCAAAATGAAGTTAGAACAGTTAGAAATAAAAATGATTATACATAAAATACTGTGCAGTCAGTTGGGACGTAGCACAGCGCTAATTCAACAATTGCACAGCTAAACAGATGAGTTTTGAGTCTGGATTTAAATGTGGCTTATGTTTTAGCACATCTGATCTCTTCTGGAAGCTGGTTCCAACTAGAGGTCTTCACAGAGGACCCGAGTACTCGGGACCTGACCCGGGACCCGTACGGGTTCAGGACTATATTTTAAATGGTCAGCTGGGTCGGGTCCCAATCTATTACTTCAGGTCCCGGGTCTTTTTAACTTTGTGTGTAATACCCGAGTCGATCGGAGAACACCGCACCTGCCAGAGATCAGCATCAGTCAGCATGCGTGTGTGTAACTTGCAATTTGTAAAATTAGGATGAGAAAAGTGTGAGCGGAAAATAAGGTGAAAAAAAAACACGCGTTACCCCAGCCGCCAGAAACCGAGCGCTGGTGGAGTTAATGTAGTGCTGCACGTGGACAGTGATCATGGATTCCTTCATGAGTGATGTGAAATAAATAGCTGAAGAGATGCACCTGTTATTGAACATACATGCAGTAAAGTATAACGAACTTCTAATTCTGTGCGTTTTTTTGCTAAAAAACAATAGTTGCTCCAAGTCTTTATTACAACCAACAAAAAGTATGGTTATTATAGTTCAAAAGGGTAAACGTAACAGTCGAAGTTGACTCGAGATGGACATAAAAAACTGCAAAGTTGCATTAGTCATCCATCTCCGTGACAGCAAGTAGACTTTTAAAGGTGGAATAATGTGTGGATTAAGACTCTTTCAGTCGGCAAGAGAGAGGAACAGCCTAACATGGATAGAAATGTATTGGCATTATGTAGGCAACGCAGTCAGGGAGAGAGCTACTATCCGTAGTTAAGCCAAAGTTAGTTTTTTTCGCAACTTGTTTATTGACTTAATAGCATTTTCTGTGCAATATGTGCCGATCGGGACGGGTGCAGTTGGGTCTGTATCTTTCCAGCTGAGTTCGGGTCCAACTTTCGAATAAAATACAGGTCTGGGTCGGTTCCATGCAGCATATTTACCGGTCTCTTCGGGTACGGGTACAAATTTTTGGACTCGTGAAGACCTCTAGTTCCAACTCCAGACGGCATAATAGCTAAAAGCGGACTCCCTTTGTTTTGTGTGAGTTCTTGGTATTTCTAACTGACTCGATCCTAATGATCTGAGGGGTCTGTTAGGTTTATATTCATTGAGCATATCTGCAATGTAGTGCTGGGCGGTATACCGGTTCATATATACCGGTGTTTATTTTTCTTATGATATGAATTTTTGAAATACCGCAATACCGGTGTCATTTAAATAACGTTTGAAATGCGACACTGTTAGAGAGGGGTCTCTTTTCACTATTGCATTTTGGCGAGGATACAGCTTTATGCCTTACTATGTGAAAGTTCCGAAAAGGAAGCACTAGTAGAATGTGATGAGAGAGAAGAAGTCATCCACATTGACCGCCACAAATATCCACCATCCGCTGCATAAGCTCCCGCGTCTCTCACAAACTAAAGTTCTCCGTCGATACGACGGATTCCCGTCAATTGCAGGGTTCCCGCCTTCTTAAATCCACTTTTCATAATTTTAAGACCGTAAATACGCTTACATTTCTCAAATAGTGTTATAGATGTCTTGATTTCAGCTTGAATAGGTCTTAAATGAAGGAAAGACGAGGTGCATTCAGTCTGTTGAGGGGGGTGTGATCAAAGCCTGGAGTGGATTAAAGCATGTTCCTCTCTCCGCTCTAAGCGTTCTGTAATCACTCCGCTCTGGATCCACTCCGGGTTTTACATTCCCGCTCACGGAAAAAACTGCTCCGTGTTCACCATTTAAACGTTATCGGGGATTACTGGGGGGAAAGAAACATGTAGGAATCATGTAGCACACTGTTGTTGTTCTGCGGAACACCAAAAATCATCCCCGCCTCGGCAAACAACATAGTAAACGCCACTCGCATCATTCACAGTCGGGTTCTTAGCAGAGAACACCGAGCAGAACTTGAATTTCGTGGGATTTCGCGGGATTGCGGCTATTAATAATAATTATACTCATTCCCACAGGTTCCGACAGAATGCATCACATTTACACGTGCTTTTGATTCTTGAGCTCACTCACGCGCCCACAGATCGCGATCAGGAGACAGCTTTTAATAATTATAAGGGGAGTTTGCAAATGTGATATATTGATTTAATACAAAAGATCAATAAACAAGTATTGCATGATTTTGTTCTATTTCATCAACGAAAATAGTTGTAACAGCTGAGCCGTTGTGCATCACTAAAAGCAAATTTATATTTAAAACATTAATGTCCACATGAATCTATGAATGTAATTGCACTCATGCCACATCTGAGCCTCATTAAACGTCTGAAAATGTACGTACAAGCCACTTTTTTGTTCTTCTGTGCCAAATTATACAAATTATTTTTTTATTAATACTAATTTTATGATTGGTAACTTATTTGTCATATTGTACTTATTATAATGTTTTAAATATAAATTTTAAAAAGCTTATAAACATACATTTTTTAATTTGAGATGAAAATTATGCCATTGCAAAGGTAAAAATAAAATACCCCTGTAAGTCACTTTAAGGAGTCAAATGTCACCTCGTATTCGGAAGGGTAATTTTTTTTATCAGATTTTTTTTTTTATTGATCAGAAGGTACTCCTAAATGTTTTTAATTAGGAGGACAAGCGCTCCTAATTACAAGAAGAAAAACACCGCTCTTAAACTGTGATTGTGACTGTAGCCGTATGTGGAATGGGGTTTGGCCGAGGAAATATTTTTAGTCAATTTTTTTTTTTGCTTTAACCCCTGTATTTAGTGTGGACTTTTTCTACAATATTCACTCATCATGGCAGTCTACACTCTACATTCTACACATGACACTAAAATATGGCAAAGTCAATCTACTGCAGTTTTTCCTCAGTAAGTAGAAAATGTGGTTAACACCCGGTCATGCATGAAAAAAAATAAATACCGTCATATACCGTGAAACCGGTATAATTAAAAAAAATACCGTGATATACATTTTTGGTCATACCGCCCAGCTCTACTGCAATGTATTTAGATACTATGCGATTGAGTGATTTATAAACGAGTAAAAGTACTTTAAAATCCATCCTACATGTAACATGAAGCCAGTGTAAGGACCTGAGGACTGGTGTGATATGCTCAGATTTTCTGGTTCTAGTCAGAATCCTGGCAGCAGTGTTCTGGATGAGCTGCAGCTGTCTAATGGACTTCTTTGGAAGGAGACCATTACAATAATCCACCCTGCTGGTGATAAAGGCATGAACAAGTTTCTCCAAGTCTTGACTGGAAACAAAAATCTAATTATTGCGATGTTTTTGAGATGATAGTATGCTGATTTAGTTGTTTGACCCCTAGAATCAAGGTATGCATTCACCTTAAGAACTTCATCATTGTTTCCAAATTCAATGACATCAGTTTTCTCCTTGTTTAACTGAAGAGTTCGTGCACATTCAACTGTTAATTTCAACAATGCAATGGCAGAGGGAGTCAATGGGGCTATAGTCATTTGGAGATAAGGCTAGGTAAATCTGGGTATCATCAGCATAGCTGCAATTTGGTTCTTTCTCATTAATTGACTTAGTTGGGAGCATATACAGGCTAAACAAGAGCGGTGCAAGTATTGAGCCTTGAGGGACTCCACATGTCATGGACGTCCACTGAGACTTATACTTACATAATAACCTCTCCCTTCTAAGTATGACCTGAACCATTTGAGTACCATCCCAGAAAGCCTGAACCCAGTTTTCCAGTCTCTTTAGAGCAGGGGTAGGCAACGTCGGTCCTGGAGTGCCGATGTCCGTTAGAGTTTAGCTCCAACCCTGAAAAAAACCTGCCTGTAGCCCTAGTAATTCTGAAAACCTTAATTAGCTTGTTCAGGTGTGTTTGATTAGGGTTGGAGCTAAACTTTACAGGACAGCGGCACTCCAGGACCGACGTTGCCTACCCCTCCTCTAGAAGTATGTTATGATAGACCATGTCAAATGCAGCACTAAGATCTAGTAGTATGTCAATCATGGCCTCCTAATAATCCCACATCTGAAACTAAATAACTGGCGCTGTTGTGCTGTGGCTGCCGTCGCATCATCCAGGTGTTGATGAGAGACCTCCCACATGGTTGTAAAGTGTAACAAAGGGTCTGAGGCATGGGGATCCATTTGCAGCTTTTATTAGAGACAATGTTAAACAGGCAAAGATCGGATACCAGCGACAGGGGTAATGGAGACAGGATCAAACTCATAAACGATTACCAGGCTTAGGTTGAGGCAGGCGGCAGACAGGAGAAGTAGTAGACAGTCCAGATATCAGATCACAAGGGCAGGCGGCAGAGAATCACAGGGTCAGGTAAACAGTCCTAGGTCGTACACAGAAGATCAGTAATAACAGGAAGAACGCTCAGAAATGTTAGCCGGGGCAGAAACAAGACTTCGCAAAGTTTGCCTGTTGGGTGGCAGCTTATATAGGTCACAGAGATGGGAAACACCTGTGCAGTAATCAGTCTCAGGTACAAGGCATTGTGGGAGATGTAGTTCAAGGGTTAGTACTCTGGTGACGGTGCCCTCCGGCGGTGTTCGGGAAGGGCCACAGAGACCGAGTTTGTGACATAAAGCCCTTTGGGTGTACAGCAATACACAATAAAGTGCTATGTAAATGTATCAATAATTAAGTCATTAAATTAAATATAAAACATTGTACAATTCATTGACAATATACAGTATTACTGGATATATAGATTAGGTAAACATAAATGCTTAAAATGTGTGAATTAGTATAACAAGTAAATAAGTAACTGATTTATTATTGAATTTGACAGATCAGCTCCTCCTACAGCAATCACACCTTCAGTGAATTCCCATCAGTCTACAAGTGAAGACGAGCATCAGTTTGAAGTGAAATCTGCAGAGACAGAGTTTATTGAAGGACAGCAGAATGAAGCACACTGAAGAACAAACAGGTTGGTGTTTATTCTTGATGCTTCAGTGATGATGAACATTAAGGTTGTAACGCATCAAACAGTTGCTTTACAACAGTTGTCAGGTTATTATTTGTTGTAAAAAGAGAGAGAGAGAGAGAGAGAGAGAGAGAGAGAGAGAGAGAGAGAGAGAGAGAGAGATGTGCAATAATAGAGTTGAAGCAGCAAATAATAAGGGCACTTTCTATACATTTGTGGAGTGGATTTAATATATTTAATAGTTCTCACTTATAAAAAAACGTGCACTAAGTGCAAATAGCCTACATTGTTGGCAAAGGCTATTTACACTAACTCCACCCACCAACGTGTGATTGGGATAGTCAACATTGTAAAATACGCTTGTTTAATATATTTGCCAAACTTTTTTCCTCCCTTTTTCAAACCTCATATTGCATCGGAAAGGCATTTATTTTCAATAGAAATTATGAAAATAATCAAAAAGGTGAAAATAAAGTATAAACAATGTACCTCACTCCAGGAAAGTTTCAGAGGCATATATTTTATAAAAATGAACAATAAAAAATATTGTGTAAGCAATTTTTCTACTTTCCACTGTTACAGCAGGGTTCACTTTTATGTCTTTTCACGTTTCTCTCTGATTTACTGAAAATTTATAATTTTACTTTAATTCTCAGAGTTGGTTGAAGAAAATCAGGAGAATGAAGAACTGAATGAAGAGGAGAAACATGTCAAAACTGTAGAAAAAACTTTGAGTCGCTCTCAAACCAAACAGAAAGATTTAAAGAAAAGAAGAGACAAGAAATCATTCACCTGCACTCAGTGTGGAACGAGTTTGACAAACAAACAGAGTCTCGAGTTTCACATGAGGATCCACACTGGAGAGAAACCGTTCACATGTGATCAGTGCAGGAAGAGATTCACACAATCATCCTCCCTTAAGAGTCACATGAAGATTCACACCAGAGAGAAGCTGTATGAATGTGATCAGTGCGCAAAAACATTTTTAAGAGCTTCATACCTGAAGAAACACATGAATGTTCATTCAAAGAAGAAACCACATTCATGTTCTTTGTGTGAAAAAAGTTTTTCAGAACCGCAAAGTTTAAAAGCACATCAGAAGATACACACTGGTGTGAGAGAATATATGTGCTTTGAGTGCGAGAAGACTTTTATTACAGCTCAACATTTGAAACGGCACGAGAGGATTCACACTGGAGAGAAACCTTACAAGTGTTCACACTGCGACAAGACATTCAATCAGTCAGGATCCCTGAAATCACATGAGAGGATTCACACTGGAGAGAAACCTTACAAGTGTTCACACTGCGACAAGAGATTCAGTCAGTCAGAACATCTGAAAAAACACGAGAGGATCCACACTGGAGAGAAACCTTACAAGTGTTCACACTGCGACAAGAGATTCATTCAGTCAGGATATCTGAAAACACACGAGAGGATCCACACTGGAGAGAAACCTTACAAGTGTTCACACTGCGACAAGAGATTCATTCAGTCAGAACATCTGAAAACACATGAGAGGATTCACACTGGAGAGAAACCGTATCACTGCACTGCATGCGGGAAGAGTTACAGACATTCATCTTCTCTACTCAATCATACAAAAAGGATTCACGGTAAGTAGATCATCTTCAGATCCAGTACTTTCAGGTCTGATGTCACGTCCTTACCGAACATGACATGATAATGCATCAAGCATTAAAATCTCTTCTGTATAAATCTGTTTTAACAAAGAAACATAATCTAAACTCACAGTGAATAAAGGTTATTTTTAATATTCGTTTTTTAGGGCTTCAGTCCTGAAGAGTCATCTGAAAGTTTCATTAATCACTTGTAGTTTGTTTGCTCTTTATATGAAGGGTAGTGTTTTTTGGTTGTTTTTTACATGTGTAAAACGTTCGTGTTCTGGAAGCTGAAGAAGAGGCTGTAACACTTTTGAACTGACCTGTATTTTTACTAGAGCTGAAACTGACCAAGAAGTCCACATTTAGGACCTTAATATCAGATATATTTTACGTGTGATTCATTCATTCAGTTTCTTTTGTTTACCTGAATACTGCTCTTAGACCTCACTGAACAACTTTGTCTAAAAAGCATTGTTTACTTCACTTGTTTGTACTTTGCTTCTGCTCTTATTGTATTATTGCCTTCTGTGATTGTTTGATGACTTTTTGCTTTCAATGGTTAGTTTAGTATTAGTATTTAGTTGTTTTATGAAGCATCAAAGCTATATAAGAATTTTTTGTTTTTAAAACACTGATAAGAATTCCATTAAATTACTAAGTCGATAATCGTAAGAGTAGTAATATAGCCTACTGTTGAAAAACGTTATATCCATCAACAGGGTCCATTACAGTTTCCATTATAATTAGTAAAACCATTACAGATTTTGTGATGGTGTCTATTATTTTGTATTAATTTTATTTTACATTACATGTTATAAATGCTTGTAAAGGGAGCCTTATATTATATCCTTGTTTAATAGGCTATTGACCAAACATTTGGTCATTTTTGGCCACCTTTTCGCTATAGATGACATGGCCTCTATCATTTCTTCAACGAAAAACATGTGGACATCACAACCCGTACAAAAAATGTACCATGTTTTTTGTAGTAAAACTGCTTCGTTTTCTTTTGTGTGATTTCTCAATGCTTGAGATGATAAAATCTATCAGATAACTATTACTGCCATAAGTAACTGTCTAGAGCTACAATTTTGTAACAATTAATTAATTTATTTACTTTTATATTTTATTAAAGTTCTATTTTGACCCCTATGGTAGGTGTTTTTTTTTTTTTACTTCCATAATATTTGAAGGAGGGGGCGCAACAATAAAATCCTGCTTAGGGCACATTTGGCCAGCAGCGGCCCTGATAAAGATGTCTCCATGATCTGCTTTTGAAGAAACATCGTTGTATCGTGCTACAGAACACATTCTATCAGCTGCAGTTCTGGCACCGCCATATCAATATACTGTATAATCAATATACCTTCTGAAGTGTTTCCAGAAAAGTGTACCATATGCATCAGACGTTTAGCTAACGGTCTGTGGGCGTGACGTCTGAAGCTCAAACTAGCATCGCACTGGTTCCCTCCACAAAAAGCATATAGGATTTTTCCATAGGCTTTTGGATTATCGCAAAAAATAAGCTCTGTGTTCAACCATACTTCACGAAAATGACACGTTTTGTCCATCAAGATAATCTTTTACAAAATAATATAACTTTGATTAATTTTGAAGCCTAAGTAAAAGCGCCAGAACTGAAAAACTAAACTTAGGCTATAAACGAACAACTGCACCAAGGTCGCTCGCCTTCAACGTCACCACCACCAACAACTTTCTCAAACTTATTTTTAACGTTCAGTGAAAATAATTTACACTGTATATGAATTTTAATCCACGCTATATGAACCGTTTTATTTAAACTGGAATAAATACAAAACTAGAGCCAAACAAAAATTGAAATGAGACAATAATAAATAGTATAGTGATTAAATGAAATAATCATAACTAAAGGACATATGAAAGCACGTATTGCTGTTCATTTCGAAATAAGGTGCATTATTTAAATGCTTTTGTAGGTCCATTTTAAAGGGACAAGTCATTCAAAAATAAATATTAACTCACTCTCATGTTGTTTCAATGTTGTATGACTCATTCTTCTGTATAGAAGATACTTTGAAAAATGGGTCAATGCTGTTTTGTTCACACTGGTTTCAAACAGGTGAGTAAATGATGACAGTTTTCATGTTTGGGTGAACGTATACCTTTTACATTATAATCTATTATAGGCTACTTGGATATTGGTGATTCCGAATTTATTTTCTTAAAATAATAATAGAAGAAAATATGTGACAGATAGAAGCAAATGTGCATGTACCTGTGTGACTTTAATTATAATTTGCATGATACATGAAACAATATGAGAAAAAGGAATATTTGTAGTTTGGTGTTGATAAAGATACTGTAAAGGAATTTTCCTTTATGGGTAGTAATCTTTAGTGGAACATATATTCAAGATGTATGCAGTATATGGTTCTTTTACTCATAGTTAGAAAAGCATTCTTTGTGTGATTTACTAAGGAGGAGGTAAGGAAAAGCAGATGGTTAAAGGGTCATCATGAGGGCATTTACGGACTTATAGCCTGGGGGTCAGGGGGGCATTTGCCTGCCTTTTCCCTGTTTAACACATTTAGAGGTGAATGAACTGACATCTCTCCCTGTAGGGAGGGAGAGAAAGAAAGCCTTGAACGAGAGGGGACTATAAAACCGACTGGCAGCTGCTTTCTCTTATCTCTCTCTCTGTCTTCCCTCACTGACTTAGCTCATGTGTATTATTTGTGACGAGGAGATCTTCTCTTGCAAGGGAATAAATTACTTTATTACAACAATTTGGACTCAAGAGTTGTCTCTTACTCAGTGATGATGTTCGTATGAAAGAAATTGCCACAACAGTTTGGTGTCAGAAGTGGGATTCCTTGGACGTGACTTCTGGACCTGACAGCGGACGGAGGCAGGCCACCTTGGAGCTGAAAAGTTCCAACCCTACCTCGCAAAAAAGATTCAGAGACGAGGGACCGTTTCCGCTGTTGGGACCGGAGGGATCGACCACTGGAATCAAAAAAAGAACCCAGGTGGCACAAAACGACATCTCTGGTAAGAGTCAATTAAATTCAATTTAATTAGGGTGAAATTCAGTTTTTAAAGAGTGAAATTGAACCATATTGGCTGGAAATTGTTTCTGTGGTACAGTAATCTGGGCACCAACGTCCAGATAGGTAACCTGAGATTAATTTGAGATCTGTAAGGATCAAGAGGGTTTCAAACAGGTACCGAGGTTAATTGGGGTTAGGAAAAATCGAAAGATTTTGATAAATCACAATTAAGAGGGCACTACTAGTGCAACCCGATCCGATTGCGGGATAAGAGAAAATCGGATCTGCTGGAGACGTCTAGCAGATTAAAAGAGACGCGCGTGAGTAAACCCACAGGAGCAGAAAACAGCCAGTATGGGGATATCTCAGAGCAAGTTTGTGAAATATGATACACCGGTGTACTACCAAATGAAAAAACATTATGGTCAGAAATGTATGCAAGATATTGAAAAATTAATCAAGCATCATGATTTTCCCAAAGAGGGAACATTGAGCCTCACAAAACTGAAAGTGGTGAGGGACTCGGTTGAACAAAGTAGCGAAAAACAACCAGGTTGCTGTTGCAAATGTGTTAAACATGTATGTAAAAAATGTGAACAAACAGTAGATTGTTGGCTTAAGGAAGCAGATAAAAGAGAAAGAAAACAAATGCAGAAAGAGCTAGCAGGAAGGAAAAATGAAAAGTGTGAAAGTCTATCTGTATGCGTGTCTGCACCACCAGAACCGACTAACCCACAGTATGCTTCTGATTCCCTACATGAAAATGCGGTGAGGCCGGCACCGCCAGAATACAGAAAACACATCTACCCAATAGCCCAGCTGAGTGCGTTGAAATTCGACCCCGACCTCGACTGTTCTCCTCCCAGACAACCGCAGCAGGACGCACAAGCACGCGCAGCGCGAGGCGCTGAACGAGAGGGGCGAGAAACAGCGCGAGCAGCGCAGACAGAGGAAGCAGAACGAGCAACGCAAGCAGCGCAGGCGGCGCGAGAAGCACGGGCAGCGCAAACGGCGCAAGAAGAGCGAGAAGCGCGAGAAGACCGCGCAGCGCGAGTGGACGCGCTGGCAGCGATTGTAGAGCAAGAAGTGCGAGAAACAGCGCGAGCAGAACAACAAGCGGAGCAGACGGCACAAATGGCGCTGGCAATACAGCAACTGGTGAGCGCAGTAGCTCAAAAGGCGTCCAGTAAAGCGGACCAGGACGAGGAAGAAAGTAAAGATACCCCGGATGAGACACTGGGGGCCATACCGAAGAAGATCGTAACAAGATCGCAAGCTAGAGAAAAAGTCAACTTCACGGCGCCAATGGTAGAGGTGGCGGGACCTGACGGATCGGTGATGGTCTACAGACCATGGACTGTGACAGACATGAAAGAAGCAATGGCTCATCTGCCGAGCCCGGACGACGCAGGTGACAGATTTTCAGACGAACTAACCACTTTCTGTGAGGAGTTCAGCCCCACCACACAAGAACTGAGGCGGCTGTTAGCCGTGAAACTGGGGGCCACAAACTGGCACAAAGTGAGTAGCCAGATGCCGACAACCGAGCGACGACGAGAGCATGGAACCTGGCTGCACGAAGCCAACGAACCGTATCGATCAGCGGTGGCGGATCTCACAAAGGCAATGAAAGCCGCTTTTCCAGCGCGAGTGGATACAGCGAAAATCAACGGCTGTTGCCAGGTGAGAGAAGAGTCTGTTCGAGACTATCATGCCAGACTTTTTGAAATATTTCGGAAACACAGTGGTTTGGCTGAACCAGCGGACAGAGGAACGCAGCCGGGCACATGGGAGTGTCATCTGCAAAGCTGTTTCCTGAACGGACTGAGACCAGAGATCGCACAAGCGGTGAAAGCAAGCTACATCGAATGGCAGAGCGGGCGCTTGACAACCACATTAGCGCACGCTGTGCACGCCGAGGAACAACTGCTAACGAAGAAGGACAAAGCCGCGAAGGTGAAGGGGGAGAGAGAGATGCAGCTGGCTGTTGTACAGATTAAAGCGAGCACGAGCGCAGCACCAGCGAAGCCAAACTGGACTAACAGGAAGAAAAGAGGGTATCAAGGGAAGTGGAAATGTGGACTGTGCGCGACCAATGAACATGAATTTTCAAGCTGCACGAAGTGCAGGCTGTGCAAGAACGATGGACACTGGGCACAGGACTGTCCAGAGGCGCGCAAGGCGGATTGAAACGAGAGGAACGGAGAACAGGAGAGGAGAGGGCGGGTGACAGGCACTCAGCAAGCTACGAAAAAGGGAAGTAAAAATGTATTAGCACACACACACAACACGCTCACATACACTGATTCAAATACCGCTCTTTGCAATGAAGACATGCTTGCAAATCCTTTATGTGTGAGTGTTGAAGATTTGAATAAGGCTATATGCAATGAAGACATGCTTGCAAATCCTTTATGTGTGAGTGTTGAAGATTTGAATAAGGCTATATGCAATGAAGACATGCTTGCAAATCCTTTATGTATGAGTGTTGAAGATTTGAATAAGGCTATATGCAATGAAGACATGGTTGCAAATCGTTTATGTGTGAGTGTTGGAGTTTTGAATAATACTATTAGCGATGAATGTCTGAGAATGTACAAAGGTTTAGGGTTTTTGAGGCTACCGAGATATCCCATGTTAGTTGACGGGACAATGATAGATTTTATGGTTGATTCTGGCGCCGCTCGATCAACAATAAGACCATATGATTTGCCATGTGAACCAAAATTGACGGATTTAGTGTTTGAAAGCACGTCCGCGTCAGGGCATACCATTTCAGAAAATTATACTGTGCCGTTGAAATGCGAGACGGAGGGGGGCAGGGCGTTGAAACATGCGTTTTTGTGCTCTGAAACCTGTCCGGTTCCGTTAATGGCCAGGGATCTAATGTGTAAATTAAATCTGAAACTCACTGCTGGGCCGTTTGGCATACAGATTGAAGAGGAACAGCAGATGATTTGTGCAAAATTTGAGCCACAATGGGCTTACGAGTGGCAGACAAAAGATTCTGATTGGGCACGAATGATTTTGACACTGGCAAAAGATCGTACAGTGTCCACAAACATAGAAAGTATGAGGCCTGACAGATTACATTGTACATCATATGTTGTGGGCGAGCGTGAACCAGAATATGAGGAAGAGTGGTTTAATGGGGCAGAAAATGAGACAATAAGGTTTAATAAGATTTTCTGGACTGAAGATGTGTGTGCGCTTTCGGCATGCCTGTCAGAAAAACAAATTCAGCTGTATTTGATAACAGGCCAGTCTGCGCCTCACTTATCAGTAATCAAGGCCACCGAACAGAAATGGGAAGAAATAGGCCTGTTTGTGAGAAAATGTCTTTCTGCCACAGATTGGATTGAAAAACCAAACGGGCAGAAACACAGTAGAAATGCAGGTGTTTTTATGGAGGAATGTGAGTTTGATGTTGCCGTACAGAGAACTGTGACTGCTATTGTCAGGAATGCAATGGAGAAACATGAGCACGGATCTATTTCTGCCACAGACATTCATCCTGTCCTGGCAGAAATACCTCCAAAATTGTGGGCAAAACACAAATATGATGTTGGGTTGATTAAAGGTTGTGAACCAGTTGTAATCACTCCAAAGTCTGATTACAGGCCATGTCAATCGCAATATCCCCTGAAGAAGGAGGCATTGAGAGGGATACAGCCGGTTTTTGAGTCTCTCCTGAAGGAGAGAGTAATAATTCCCTGTCATGATTCTCCAGTGCAAACTCCTATTTTCCCCGTAAAGAAAATAACATCTAACACAAGTGAACCAGTCACGTGGCGATTTGTGCAGGATCTGCAGGCTGTAAACTCAGCCGTTATTGCAAGAGCTGCCCGAGTACCTAATCCATACACAATTTTGTCACAAATTCCGCAAAATGCAATGTATTTCACTGTGGTTGATTTGGCCAACGCTTTCTTTAGCGTCCCAGTGGAAGAAAAAAGTCAGTTTTGGTTCGCGTTTGATTTTGACAACAAAGGGTACACGTTTACCAGGTTGTGTCAGGGCTATTGTGAGTCTCCGACGATTTACAATGAAGCGCTCAGACGGAGCCTTGAACCATTAATTCTATCGAGCGGAACAGCGCTATTGCAATATGTCGATGACTTATTGATTTGTGCACGAGATGAGGTTACGTGCGTGGCTGACACTGTAACTCTCCTGCACCACCTGGCGCGGGAGGGTCACAAGGTCAGCCTGACAAAGCTTCAGTTCGTGAGACAGGAGATAACATTTTTGGGTCACACAATAACACCAAATAGTAAAGATATCTCTGAAAAGCGGATAAAAGCTATCAAAGATGTACCGAAACCCATAACAAAACGACAGCTATTATCATTCTTGGGAATGTGTGCATATTGTCGAACGTTTATTCCAAATTATGCACATCTTGAAAAGCCCTTGAGAGCCCTGACAACAGGGAAAGGGCTGAGGTCATGTGACAAGATTAATTGGTCCACAGAAGCACAGGATGCGTTTGCAAATATGAAACTGCAGCTGGCTCAGGCCCCAACGTTGGGCCTGCCTGTGCTTGAAAAGCCTTTCACCCAAATGGTAGATGAAAAACATGGATTTATGAGTTCAGTGCTTTTGCAAACCCATGGGGACAGATTACGACCAGTCGCATATTTTTCAACGAAGCTTGATGCAGTTGCAGCAGGCTTGCCACACTGCCTGAGAGCTGTGGCAGCTGCAGAGCTGGCTGTGCTGGCTTCAAGGGAATTTGTGGGGTATTCTGATTTGACTTTGATGGTCCCACACGCGGTCTCCATGATTTTGCAAGAGCAGAGAACATCACATTTATCAACAGCCCGATGGCTGAGGTATCACACGATTTTACTTGACATGCCAAATGTAACAGTGAAAAGATGCACAACTTTGAATCCTGCCACACTCCTCCCGACGGAGGAGGATGGACAGGAACACCATTGTTGTCTATCAGTGCTGGAACAGGTGTGTACACCACGTCCAGACCTGTTGGACACACCTTTAGAGAACTGTGACAATGTCCTCTTTGTGGATGGGTCGGCGTCCAAAGATCCACAAACAGGCTTGAATAAGGTTGGTTTCGCGGTGACCACTGAATTTGAAGTCGTAAAGTCTGGCAAATTGCCATCAAATTATTCGGCTCAGGCAGCCGAATTGGTTGCTCTGACAGAGGCGTGTAATCTTATGGCAGACAAGTGTGTGACAATTTACACAGACTCGCGTTATGCTTTTGGGGTCACTCACGACTTTGGGGCGCTTTGGAAGCACCGAAATTTTTTGAAGTCGGATGGACATCCGATATTAAACGCAGCTCTGGTGGCTAAGTTTTTGGAGGCCATTCTTTTACCAGACAAGGTCGCGATCTGTAAATGCGCAGCGCACACTAACGATAAAAGTTTTATCTCCACAGGAAACGCGAGAGCAGACGCGGCAGCGAAGGCCGCGGCAGCACAGGAGACAAAAGAAACAACTTGTGCTTTGGTATCTGTGACTAACCCTGATATTTCCCCTTGTTTACAGAGTATGCAGTCTTTTTCCACAGGAGCGGAAAAACAACGATGGAGGTCGTCTGGCTGCAGTCTCCGGGGGGGTGTATGGATGAGTGTTGATGACATTCCTTGTTTGCCCAAACACTTCTTTCAGCATTATGCTAAGTTGACACATGGGTTGGATCATGTGTCAAAAGCGGGTATGATAATGCAGATGAGGGAATTATGGTTTACAAAAGGGTTTACAGTGGTTGCTGAAAATTTTTGCAAAAGATGTGTTACGTGTAACACACACAATGTGGCTAGAGGGATAAAAACACCCTTGGCATCTCAACCAGCACCAGCAGGTCCATTTGAATATCTGATGATGGATTTCATCGAATTAACCCCTTGTGGGAAACAGAAACACTGTCTGGTGATGGTTGACATGTGGTCAAAATGGGTTGAGGCCTTCCCAACCTCGAAACAAAATTCGGCAGCAGTGGCAAAGGCTCTGTTAACCGAGATCGTTCCGAGATGGGGAATTCCCAGAAAAATCAGTTCTGATAATGGCAGACACTTTGTCAATGATGCAATAAAGCAGGTGGGTCAGTTCTTGGGAATTGACATGAGAACTCACTGCAGCTACGCGCCCTCGTCAGGTGGGGCAGTAGAGAGGCAGAACCAGACAATTAAGAACAAATTGGCGAAATGCTGTGAAGAGACGGGTCTGACGTGGCTTAAAGCCCTTCCAATTGTACTGATGTACATGAGAATGAGAAAAAGAGTAAAAACAAACCTGAGCCCATTTGAAATTTTGTTTGGCAGGCCACCATTCATGGGCATAGAAGGGGGTAAACAAAGGCTGCCATCAACGGATGTGTGTGAAAATGACATGTTGAATTACTGCAAAGAAATGTCTTGTCTGTTGTCAAATATTTCTGTGCAGGTAAAAGCTGCCCAGGGGAAGGTTGCTGAGACATTCCTGCACGAGGTCAGACCTGGCGATTTCGTGGTGATTCGTGATCACAGGAGAAAGAGCTGGAAATCCAAAAGGTGGCTAGGGCCTTTCCAGGTACTTCTGGTGACGCACACGGCGGTGAAGGTCGCAGAGAGGGCTACGTGGGTTCACATAAACCATTGCAGGAGGGTGCCGCCCATTGCGGAGGCGGAGCAATCGCTGGAGGAGGTTCAACGGGAGTGTCAGTAAACGCTGAGCCCCAGTTTGAAAAAATATCAGCAGCAAGGAGGAGACAACTTTGATTGCGCAACCGGCATCTGGGTGGACACTGTAATCAACAGAACAGATAAGACTTTTAGTGCTTCGAAAACAGCACTTTCTCACATTCTTTGGTCATAGCAGCATCTTTCGATACAGAGTAACTGAGAGAATGGAGCGTCCAAGGCCGTGGCACCCATTCAGAGTGCCAGGAATGTGTGGCTTGTTTAAAACCACATGTATAATGACTGTGTTGTCAGTAACAATTTGCTTGATAATACTACACTTCACAACAGGTCTGAAGGTGTTGCCAACAGGAGATCAGACCAACGGGGTGGGAACAACAGTAACGATAAATAAAGTGAATGGGTTAGCATGGACTGTATTGGCAATAGCAAATGCCACTGAAAATGCTTTATCGATGATAAATGATGAAATGAGACATTTAAGGGAGGCAGTTATTCAGAATCGTTTAGTCTTGGATTTGCTTACCGCAGAAAAGGGAGGGGTTTGTAAAATGCTAGGAGTATCTTGTTGTTTCAATATTCCAGATCACAGTGACAACATAACTGATGTGATTGAGCACATGAGAAAGGCGGTGCAGGAGCCTGAACCAGCGAACGACCAATGGCTTACCTGGATAATGAATCTTGAGGGGGGCTGGGGAATGTGGTTGGCTCAAACTGTGTTGCCAATTATAGTTATAGTAGTACTGATTTTGCTATGTATACCATGTATAATACAATGTGTGTCTAGCTTAGTACAAAGACTGGTTAAGGTCGGAATGTCTGTTCAATTGGTGAAAATGACAGTCTATCCGAATGATGATGTTGATGTTGATGACCAACAGGATGATGATGCAAGTAGCGGAAGTTACAGTGAAAGGAGTAATTGAGTTATGATGTTTTTATTTTTATTTTTCTTCCTAAGAATGATTGATATGTAAAGAAGGTTAAAAGCAGTAGTTATCCGTATATGAGATGACGTACAAGGAGAGGGGGTGAAACTGAGGGATTTTCTACATACTTTTAATATTATTTTTAATATTTACATTTTATATTACAGAAGTAACTCAGTAGTGATAAATTGATATGTCTATTTCCTCCTATGAACTATACTTTTTCTGGTTTATGATATGGTGACTGAGGGTTCGGTTCAACCGAGAGTGCAACAGCAGTGTCTGTCCATTCAGCCCGGCTATTGAATAAGGTCTTTACTTTGCTTGCTAAAACATTTAGGGTCTGTCCAAAACAAAAACAGCCTAAGCATTTTTCCAACTTAAAAAAACTTACTTCACAGGTTCAAGAAGAGTGATCATTTATGTGAAAATCAGAGATGAAGAGTATAAGTGTGATGTAATGGCTTGAACTTGTATTTATTATTATTTTTACTATTATTATTACAATGTGTGATTAATCAGTTATCAGAGAATGATAAATAGGGAGGAATTGTAAAGGAATTTTCCTTTATGGGTAGTAATCTTTAGTGGAACATATATTCAAGATGTATGCAGTATATGGTTCTTTTACTCATAGTTAGAAAAGCATTCTTTGTGTGATTTACTAAGGAGGAGGTAAGGAAAAGCAGATGGTTAAAGGGTCATCATGAGGGCATTTACGGACTTATAGCCTGGGGGTCAGGGGGGCATTTGCCTGCCTTTTCCCTGTTTAACACATTTAGAGGTGAATGAACTGACATCTCTCCCTGTAGGGAGGGAGAGAAAGAAAGCCTTGAACGAGAGGGGACTATAAAACCGACTGGCAGCTGCTTTCTCTTATCTCTCTCTCTGTCTTCCCTCACTGACTTAGCTCATGTGTATTATTTGTGACGAGGAGATCTTCTCTTGCAAGGGAATAAATTACTTTATTACAACAATTTGGACTCAAGAGTTGTCTCTTACTCAGTGATGATGTTCGTATGAAAGAAATTGCCACAACAATACTGATGGGACTGTGGAGGCTGGGAAATACTGGTTATAAAAAAATGAAAGAAAGAATGACACAGGATACTCACACCAGACTTAAGCATTTTATTAGGCCACAGATATTGTAGAGGTTTGTTTCAGGCATTGTTGGAGCTACACACTGCAGAAGTCACCAATGACAACTAGGTAGGTAGGCTAATCTATTCAAATTAATAAATACATTCATTAAAGCCCCACAAATTAAATATATAAAAGCTAAACACGTTTGCGCGTTGTTTCAAGGACACGCCCACAACATGGGGAACTAATGACCGTTCACGTAAACTCCACCCACTGGAACAGTTATTCACAGGAACTGAATATTACACAACACCGGTTGTCGAGACGTCCCCTGTGTTTCCGTCTGGTCCGCGTCCTTTAGAAACCCCAAACACCGACCACACGTAAAGCAAAACCGCGTTAAGCTGCTCATGTGTTTGCCACAAAACGGGCAAAACATCCCTCGGCCGCAGTCCATGTTCGGTCACCATAAACTTTATTTACGCCATTTACTCCACAACCACAACACGAATTTACCGCGCTCACCAACAACAACACCTTTCATCGCGTCACTTCCGGTGTGTGGTACATTCCCTTTCCGTGAAGAATCTGTCATTGTAAATTTGTTTCGGGACTGGTAAAAGTGTTTTGCGTCTTGTTAATTTGTTTTCTAAAATGTAAATTTGTTTCGTCCTTGGTAAAAGTGTTTTTCCCATGTAATTGTGTTTTATGATAGGTAAAAATGTTTTCCAAAATGTAAATTTGTCTCGAGCTTCGTAAAAGTGTTTCACACTTTGTAATGTTGTTTTGCACTTCCCGGCCACCGTACCATACACAGTAAGTCGTTGCAGGCTGTAGTAATCGAAACATGTTATTTGTAGACGGTCCCTCAGATACGCGATGACGTCACGGCACTGCATAGAGGTAAGCGTGTTTATCAGCTTCTTTAAAACGTCGAGTTCTACAGAAAAATGTGTTGTAGTTTGTGCTCATAACAGTCGTAATGATAATTGACCGAAAGTAGCCTTTTTACATGCAGATCAGTGAAGTTATTGAACACGGAAGTCCGAATATAAAACCAACTTTACCCAGGTCAAATACCATGCTTAAACTAGATAAAGAAGTTTGTGAACAAACTTCGAAGTTGGCTTGAGAAAGTCTGACCTTTTATTTAGTTTTAAAAGCTAGCAGTTTGAAGTACGAAGTTTATATAAAAAAGATAGATAGATAGATAGATAGATAGATAGATAGATAGATAGATAAAGTCAGTAGATAGATAGATAGATAGATAGATTGCTAGATAGTGACTAGCATGATTTTAGCATGATTAGCATGTTGCTAGCATGATTAGCATGTTGCTAGCATGTTGTTAACATGTTGTTAGCATGATTTTAGCATTATGATTAGCATGTTGCTAGCCTTTATTAGCATGTTGCTAGAATGTTGCTAGCATGATTTTAACATGATTAGCATGTTGCTAGCATGATTAGCATGTGACTAGCATGTTGCTAGCATGTCTAGCATGTTGTTAACATGTTGCTAGCATGATTTTAGCATGATTAGCATGTTGCTAGCCTTTATCAGCATGTTGCTAGCATGATTTTAACATGATTAGCATGTTGCTAGCACGATTAGCATGTTGCTAACATGATTAGCATGTTGCTAGCATGTTGCTAGCATGTTGCTAGCATGATTAGCATGTTACTAGCATGTCGCTAGCATGATTAGCATGCTGCTAGCATGATTAGCATGTTTTTAGCATGTTGCTAGCATGTTGCTAGCATGATTTTAGCGTGATTAGCATGTTTTTAGCATGTTGCTAGCATGATTAGCATGTGACTAGCATGTTGCTAGCATGTTGCTAGCATGATTTTAGCATGATTAGCATGTGACTAGCATGTTGCTAGCATGATTAGCATGTCGCTAGCATGATTAGCATTTTGCTAGCATGATTAGCATGTTACTAGCATGTCGCTAGCATGATTAGCATGTTTGCTAGCATGTTGCTAGCATGATTCTAGCATGTTGCTAGCATGTGTCTAGCATGATTAGCATGTTGCTAGCATGATTAGCATGTTGCTTGCATAATTAGCATGTTGCTAGCATGTCGCTAACATGATTCTAGCATGTTGCTAGCATGATTAGCATGTTGCTAGCATGATTTTAGCGTGATTAGCATGTTTTTAGCATGTTGCTAGCATGATTAGCATGTGACTAGCATGTTGCTAGCATGATTAGCATGATGCTAGCATGTTGCTAGCATGATTAGCATGTTGCTAGCATGATTTTAGCATGATTAGCATGTGACTAGCATGTTGCTAGCATGATTAGCATGTTGCTAGCATGATTAGCATGTTACTAGCATGTCGCTAGCATGATTAGCATGTTGCTAGCATGATTAGCATGTTTTTAGCATGTTGCTAGCATGATTAGCATGTTGCTAACATGTTGCTAGCATGATTTTAGCGTGATTAGCATGTTTTTAGCATGTTGCTAGCATGATTAGCATGTGACTAGCATGTTGCTAGCATGATTAGAATGTTGCTAGCATGTTGCTAGCATGATTAGCATGTTGCTAGCATGATTTTAGCATGATTAGCATGTGACTAGCATGTTGCTAGCATGATTAGCATGTCGCTAGCATTATTAGCATTTTGCTAGCATGATTAGCATGTTACTAGCATGTCGCTAGCATGATTAGCATTCTGCTAGCATGATTAGCATGTTTGCTAGCATGTTGCTAGCATGATTCTAGCATGTTGCTAGCATGTGTCTAGCATGATTAGCATGTTGCTAGCATTATTAGCATGTGACTAGCATGTTGCTAGCATGATTAGCATGTTGCTAGCATGATTAGCATGTTGCTAGCATGATTAGCATGTTGCTAGCATGATTTTAGCATGTTGTTAGCATGATGCTAGCATGATTTTAGCATTATTAGCATGTTGCTAGAGTGATTAGCATGTTTTTATCATGTTGCTAGCATGATTAGCATGTTGTTAGCATGATGCTAGCATGATTTTAGCATTATTAGCATGTTGCTAGCATGTTGCTAGAGTGATTAGCATGTTACTAGCATGTCGTTAGCATGATTAGCATGCTGCTAGCATGATTAGCATGTTTGCTAGCATGTTGCTAGCATGATTCTAGCATGTTGCTAGCATGTTTAGCATGTTGCTAGCATGATTAGCATGTTGCTAACATGTTGCTAGCATGATTAGCATGTTGCTAGCATGTGTCTAGCATGATTAGCATGTTGCTAGCATGATTAGCATGTTGTTAGCATTATTCTAGCATGTCGCTAGCATGATTAGCATGTTGCTAGCATGTTGCTAGCATGATTAGCATGTTGCTAACATGTTGCTAGCATGATTAGCATGTTGCTAGCATGTCGCTAGCATGATTAGCATGTTGTTAGCATGATTTTAACATGATTAGCATGTTGCTAGCATGTTGTTAGCATGATTTTAACATGATTAATATGTTGTTAGCATGTTGCTAGCATTATTAGCATGTTGCTACCATGTTGCTAGCATGATTTTATCATGTTGCTAGCATGATTAGCATGTTGCTAGCATGTTGTTGGCATGATTAGCATGTTGCTAGCATGTTGCTAACATTATTAGCATGTTGCTAGCATGTTTCTAGCATGATTAGCATGTTGCTAGCATGATTAGTATTGCTAGGCGGTTGCTAGGTGGTTGCTAGGGTGTTCTGGGTGGTTGCTAGGGCGTTGCTAGGCGGTTGCTAGGGTAATCTGGGTGGTTGCTATGGTGTTACTGGGTGGTTGGTAGTTGTCACAGATGGTTACTATGGAGTTTGTAGCATTTTATTGGCATGATTTAGCACTTAGCTAAATGCTATTAGCATGTAGCTATTCACTGCTAGCATGTGTAGCATGTAGCAAGTCCTGTTTGCTAGCATGAGTCAAAAGAGCCAACCCCCATCTCTATACAATGTTGTGATGCAGAGATATTGGTCTTGCAAAACGGTTGCTAGGGTACTCTGTTTGGTTGCTAGGGAGTGGCTTGGCAGCTGCCAATCATGAAGCTCCAAAGTCAGTGTGAATGTATAAACCAACCCCCATCTCTATATGATGTTCTGATGCAGAGATATAGGTCTTGCAAAACGGTTGCTAGGGTACTCTGTTTGGTTGCTAGGGAGTGGCTTGGCAGCTAGCAATCACAATACTCCAAAGGCTTCTTGTCAGTATGAATGATATAAACCAACTCCCACGCCTCTGTGACATTCAGAATGGAAGATATTCCTCTGTGAATTTTGGTTGCTAAGGTGCTCGACAATGGTTGCTAGGGCGTGACCAGTGAGTGTTGAGGTGATTCAGGATTGGCTGCTTGCTGCCCCGAGTCAAACGAGCCCACCCTCATGTTTCTATGACACTTCTATCCTGAGATATCCCTTTGATCTCTTTCAATGGAAGTCTATGGGACGTGTTGCTAAGGTGCTATAAATGGTTGCTAGGGGCGTGGCTTGATAGCTTCACAATGATCCTGAGATGCTGATTGGTCGTCTGAGTCAAATGAGCCCGCCCCCTTGTCTCTATGACACTGTGATCTAGAGTTATGTTCAATTGAAAAGCGGTTTAATTACACCATAGAAAGTCAATGGGGCAACTTTGGGATGCTCCTGCCCCCCAGGGGTGCAACTTTTACCCCATTTTGAGGTATGGTCTTACAGAGCCTGCCAGCCTCTTCAAATGTGGCAAATTTCAAATTTCTGTGAAATCCACTCTCTGAGCTACGAGGCGTCAAAGTTTTTCGCAATGTTAAGTCTATGCGTTTTTTTTGCCCCTATTTCGCTCCTGGGGCAAACATCGTACCCCCGATCGCTTATAAAAGTCATAGCACACCATTCCCGATTAGGCCGCACGTTTTGACACCTCATTCATGGCTCTGTGACAAAAACTGCGGGAGGAGTAGCGCGCCGAAAAAAAAGTGGAATTTGGAAATGGCGGATAACACTAATGTTGCCTTGCCATATATGGCAAGCACCATTAATAAGTATGACGGATAACAATAATGTTGCTTTGCCAAAGCACTTTATCACTGCATCTAAACCAACAACATGTTTATTAGATCCTGTACCAACTAAACTATTGAAAGAGTTGTTACCTGTTAAAGAAGAACCGCTTCTCAATATTATTAACTCCTCGTAATCTTTAGGTCACGTCCCAAAACCATTTAAGCTGGCAGTTATTAAGCCTCTTATTAAGAAACCAAAATTAGATCCTTGTGAACTGGCAAATTACAGGCCCATTTCAAATCTTCCGTTTATGTCGAAAATATTAGAAAAAGTAGTGTCTGCTCAACTGTGCTCCTTTTTGCAAAAAAATGATATCTATGAAGAATTTCAGTCAGGTTTCAGGCCCCGCCATAGCACAGAAACTGCACTTGTTAAAATTACAAATGACTTGCTTCTTGCGTCAGACAAAGGCTGCATCTCGTTGCTAGTTTTACTTGATCTTAGTGCTGCGTTCGACACTATAGATCATGACATACTGATAGATCGATTACAAAACTATACAGGTATTCAAGGGCAGGCTTTAAGATGGTTTAGATCCTACCTGTCCGATCGCTACCACTTTGTTTATTTAAACGGGGAGTCATCTCAATTATCACCAGTAAAGTATGGAGTACCACAAGGATCTGTCCTAGGTCCTCTATTATTTTCATTATATATGCTGCCCCTTGGTAATATTATTAGAAAATACGGGATTAGTTTCCATTGTTATGCTGATAACACTCAACTATATATCTCAACAAAACCAGATGAAACTTCTAAACTATCTAAGCTAACAGAGTGTGTTAAAAATATAAAAGATTGGATGACCAGTAATTTTCTCCTATTAAATTCAGATAAGACCGAGATATTACTTATTGGACCTAAAAACAGTACACAGAATCTCTTGGATTACAATTTGCAACTAGACGGATGTAATGTTACTTCCTCTACAGTTAAAAATCTGGGTGTTATATTAGACAGCAACCTATCTTTTGAAAATCACATTTCCAATGTTACAAAAACAGCATTCTTCCATCTTAGAAACATTTCCAAGCTACGGAACATGTTAAGTGTTTCTGATGCAGAAAAGTTAGTTCATGCATTCATGACCTCTAGACTGGACTACTGTAATGCACTGCTAGGTGGTTGTCCTGCATCTTCAATAAACAAGCTACAGATAGTACAAAATGCTGCGGCTAGAGTCCTTATCCAGGTCAAGAAAATATGACCATATTACCCCAATTTTACAGTCTCTGCACTGGCTACCTATTAAGTTTCGTATCAGTTACAAAATATTATTACTTGCCTATAAGGCCCTAAGTGATTTAGCTCCTGCGTACCTAACTAATCTTCTATCACGCTACAATCCAACCCGCTCCCTAAGGTCGCAAAACTCTGGACTCTTGGTAGTACCTAGGATAACAAAGTCTACTAAAGGAGGTAGAACTTTTTCATATCTGGCTCCTAAACTCTGGAATAGCCTTCCTGATAACGTTCAGGGTTCAGACACACTCTCTCTGTTTAAATCTAGATTAAAGACGCATCTCTTTAGCCAAGCATTCATATAATGCATCTCATAATCTTGTACTGCCAGTCTATCTGAACAAATGCACATTATTATGCTTTAGCTTGGGTTATACTGATAATTTCATCCAGGGTTATTCCTGGATGGAACAACTGCTACGCTAATTGTCTTACTGTTTCTATGTTTCTGCCACCTAGGAATTACACAAGCTTCAGTCTGGATCCAACCCTTAAACAATTGAGATGACCGAACACCTGAGAAGAGACGATGACAACCCCTCCGAGGACCTCAGAGGAAGCCAACCATCAGCGATTATACTGACTTAACCAAAGTCTGCCATAAATGGAGGATCAGCCCCTACAGCCCTGACCGTCAGTGGAGTCTAGGACACATAGATGAGCCCCAGAGACAGATCTCCAGTGAGGACCTCGTCACCTAGACATCCATCGGGGAAAGACCCCTGGAACCAGTGGACCACTTACACTCTGACTTTGGTGCAGTTGGAACAAACTACTGATTCGTCTGGCCGGAGGGGAACTGGCCCCCCGACTGAGCCTGGTTTCTCCCAAGGTTTTTTCTCCATTCTGTCACCGATGGAGTTTTCGTTCCTTGCCGCTGTCGCCTCTGGCTTGCTTAGTTGGGGACACTTCATTTCCAGCACAATCATCGACTTGATTGCACAGATATTATTTAAACTGAACTAAGCTGGACAATGCCATTACTAAATTCAATAATGAAATGCATTCAGCTGATAATTGAGTGTTAAATCCTGTCATTTTACATTATTGACACAATTTGCCTATTTTGATATTGTGCAGTGCTTTGTTACAATTTGTATTGTTAAAGGCGCTATATAAATAAAGGTGACTTGACTTGACTTGACTTAACGTATTAAATTATAGAGGGTAAACAACAGAGAAGAAGAAAGTAAAGAGGGTAAACACAAAGAAAAAGAAAGTAAAGAGGGTAGGAATTGGGAACAGGGGAGAGGAAATTGTGTTGACTAGGTTAAGACCAGATGTGTAAAGTACTTGAGTAAATGTAACTAATTACTGTACTTAAGTATCTTTTCGGATACTTTGTAGCTATACTGAGGATCAAAGATATGAGCAACTTTTACTCTCTACTTCACAACATTTCTGAATGAGTATCTGTACTCTTTATAGAGGTCTGCTACCCGACCCGAACCCGCGGGTCCCGAAATACTGTCGGGTTTCGGGTCGGGTTTCGGGTTAATGTTTAATGGATAGCGTCGGGCTCGGGTCGGGTTCGGGTTTGTAGCTAAACCGAAACTATATGCAGAGGCTTCGCTGCTTTCATAGACGCACGCACACACATATCAGAGAGATCGCGCACAAACAGCACGGAAACTTTTATTAGTAAAATAGCTTCGACAGGCTACTGACTCGCAAGTCACAACATCATATTTATCTGCAATGAGGCAGCAAAATCGCTGTTTTTGAAGTAACTAAGCCTCATTGCTTGTAGAGAGAGACGCGCAGACGCAGGTTCACATGCACGCGCAACATTCCCCCTTCTCTCTCTCTCTCTCTCTCTCTCGCTAATTCAAATAAATGATTAATGCATTCAAATAAATACAATCTTATTTAAGATTGTAAACACACTCACTTAATCTTATGTCTGATTTAAAGTAGACAGAATGCTAACGAGCCTTAACTGACAAAAAATGACCATAATTTGTACGGTGGAAGAATTATCTTCATACAAAATTCATAAACTCGGCAGAATGTATGCGACCGCTGCACCTGATGTTCACAAACTGTCATAACTGGTAAATGTTTGTGAAATGGCAGAGCCTTGATTAATCTGTTTCTTTGCATGCAATCGTGAAATGCAGCCTTTTTCCTTTTTTTTTTTAGTTGGCTATTCGTTGGGGGGGGGGGGGGGATTTCGGGTCGGGTTCGGGCTCTAAATTTAACTGTGCCGCTCGGGTCGGGTCGGGTTGGGTCAGACAATCTCGGGTACGGGCCGGGTTCGGGCTTCAGTTTTGAGCCCGTGCAGACCTCTAACTCTTTACTGAACTTTATTTGAAATGAGTGTTGCAGTTACAAATTACACTTTACTTGGTACATAGCTTTTCTGCAGCAGTTTATTTATGCTAGAAAATATATGATATCGCCAACTACAGGGCACTGAAAGTACATCTTGTGCATTTTGGATATGACGTCATCTCCTGGTATTTTGGATATGGACACAGACGGTGTGGTGCTTCGCCATGCTTTTCAGCAAGGTGCAAGGTTAGAAAATTCAGAAATGTTAAAAGATCTTCACTCGTATCTTAATTATTTGACTATGAATCAGAGAATAAACATTGTAAAATTACTTTCTGATTTTAAATGTCTGTTTGGTGATGTTCCTACACAAACCAATGTTTTACAACATGATATTAAGGTGAATGGTGCTCGTCCTATTAAGCAACATGCTTACCGTGTAAATACAGTGAAAGATCTGTTATGTGTCAAGAGGTAGAGTATATGTTGGAAAATGGTCTAGCCAAGGTCAGTTGCAGTCCCTAGAGTTCTCCATGCCTACTTGTTCCTAAATCTGATGGCACATTTAGATTCTGCACAGATTACGTGAGGTAAATGCTGTGACTGCCAGACAGTTAGCCGTTACCTCGGATGGAGGATTGTATAGATAACATCGTGTCACAATGAAGACGGGAGGATTCAGTTGCGGAAAAAGAGAGTTTATTACAAGAAGTAATACACAGCGAGAAACTAAACGGAGCTTTCCGTAGGGCAGAGGCGGAGCTTCCGTAGGGCAGAGGCGGAGCTTCCGTAGGCAGAAGCGGAGCTTTCCGTAGGCAGAAACGGAGCTTTCCGTAGGGGCTGAGGCGGGTAGCGCAGGGAAGCAATGGGCAGACGAGTCTCCGGCGATCGGAGTCCAGGAAAGCAGCAGGGCTCAGGAATCGCGGAAACCAGGAACCAGAAACGCCTCGTAAACGTCGACCGCAAACTGCAAGGATCTGACAAGAGAGAGAGCGTGACAGGAACTGATATAGCCCAATGGTGATGACTCTCAGCTGGAGCGGATTAGCCTCAATCACACGCACCCACAGACACCTGCTCACACATACGCACACGCATACAGACAAGACACGGTGAGGACGGGACCGGGAACCCATGAACCGTGACAGTACCCCTCCCCCTAGGAGCGCCTCTCGGCGCTCCCAGCCGACCTTACCTGTTGATTGTAATCATCAATAAGGGAGTGATCCAATATGTCCCTGGCCGGAACCCAACTTCTCTCCTCCGGACCGTAACCTTCCCAGTCCACCAAGTATTGAAAACCTCGTCCCCTCCGCCTCGAGTCCAGAATGCGATTGACCGAATAGGTGGGTTCCCCATCTACGAGTCGCGGCGGGGGAGGAACCGGAGTAGGCGGATTAAGGGGAGACCGAAAAACGGGTTTAATTTTGGAAACATGGAACGCGGGATGAATTCTCCTGTACGCAGGAGGGAGTTTGAGGCGGACTGTCACCGGACTAATAATCTTGGTGACAGGAAACGGGCCAATAAATTTGGGAGCCAACTTATTACACACGGACCGGAGCGGAATGTTCTGGGTAGAAAGCCACACTTTTTGACCAACGACGTAGACGGGAGGCTTCGACCGGTGGCGATCAGCCTTAGCCTTGGTGCACGCCCCCACCCGGAGGAGAGTCTCTCGGGCTCTCGTCCAGGTACGGTGACACCTCTGGACGAAGGCGTGGGCAGAGGGGACCGCGACTTCGGATTCCATACTGGGGAAAAGAGGTGGCTGGTAACCTAAACTACTCTCAAACGGCGAAAGGCCCGTGGACGACACCTGTAACGAGTTGTGAGCGTACTCAACCCATGAAAGTTGCTGACACCAGGAAGTGGGATTCTGAGTGACCAAACATCGCAACACCCTCTCGAGATCCTGGTTGGCCCGCTCAGTCTGACCGTTGGTCTGAGGGTGAAACCCAGAAGACAAACTCACAGTCGCCCCCAGTAGTCGACAAAACTCTCTCCAAAATTTGGACACGAATTGGGGACCCCTGTCGGAAACCACGTCTGCCGGGAGGCCATGAATGCGAAAGACGTGATCAACTACCGTAGCCGCTGTCTCCTTGGCTGAGGGCAATTTGGGCAAGGGAATAAAATGGGCCGCCTTCGAGAACCGGTCCACTACGGTTAAAACAACCGTATTACCCAGGGAGGGTGGGAGGGCAGTGACGAAATCTAGCGCGATATGGGACCAGGGTCTCGAAGGGACTGACAGCGGCTGAAGTAACCCCTCTGGAGGTCGATTGGAAGTCTTACCCCGAGCACAGACTGAGCAGGCCAAAACAAACTCTCGGATATCGCGAGCCATGGCCCGCCACCAGAATCGTTGTTTAATCAGAAACATGGTGCGACCGATTCCTGGATGACAAGCCACGTTGGAACAGTGACCCCATTGGATGACGTTGGACCGTAACCCCTCCGGCACAAACAACCGGCCCGTTGGGCATCCAGGCGGAGGCGTTACCCCTTCCAAGGCCGTGCGGACCTTCGATTCGATTCGGGAGACACCGGGCGGTCCGAAATGTCAAAAATGCGTGACAAGGCATCGGGTTTGATGTTCTTAGAACCCGGCCGATAGGAGATGGAAAAATCAAAACGTCCGAAAAATAGTGCCCAACGAGCCTGCCTGGAGTTAAGACGTTTGGCGGACTGAATATATTCAAGATTCTTATGGTCGGTCCAAACTATGAAAGGAACCCCCGAACCCTCTAACCAGTGACGCCATTCTTCCAACGCTAGCTTGACGGCCAGCAACTCTCTGTTACCGATGTCGTAATTGCGTTTGGCAGGAGACAGTCGATGGGAAAAAAACGCGCAGGGATGCAGCTTGTCGTCCGAGGTGGCCCGTTGGGATAGCACTGCGCCTACCCCCACCTCTGACGCGTCGACCTCCACCACGAACTGACGTGTGGGATCAGGGGCCCGGAGAATGGGTGCCGAAACGAAGCGGCCTCTGAGTTTGGTAAATGCGGTCTCGGCTGCATTCGACCACCTGAACGTCATCTTGGTGGAGGTCAAGGCAGTCAAAGGAGTGGCTAGTTGGCTGAAATTGCGAATAAAACGCCGGTAAAAATTAGCGAACCCCAGAAACCTCAGCAGGGCCTTGCGGGAATCAGGGGTTGGCCAATTTACCACAGCCTTAACTCTGTCAGGATCCATGCGAACTCCCTCCGGCGGCACTATGAAACCCAGGAAAGGAACCGACTGTGCATGGAACGCGCACTTCTCCGCCTTGACAAAAAGCCCATTCTCTAACAACCTCTGGAGCACTCGTCTGACGTGTTGAACATGTTCCTGGAGAGAAGAAGAAAAAATCTATATGTCATCCAGGTAGACATATATGAACTGATCGACCATATCTCTCAACACGTCATTGACGAGTGCCTGGAAGACCGCGGGAGAGTTAGAGAGCCCGAAAGGCATAACCAAATACTCAAAATGCCCTCTGGGGGTATTAAACGCGGTCTTCCACTCATCCCCCTCTCTTATGCGAACCAAATGATAAGCGTTTCTAAGATCTAACTTAGTGAAGATGGATGCTCCCTGCAACCTCTCGAAGGCTGAAGACATCAACGGAAAAGGATAGGTATTCTTTACCGTGATGTTGTTCAAGCCCCGGTAGTCAATACAAGGTCGCAGAGAACCATCCTTCTTCGCGACAAAAAAAAATCCTGCCCCCGCTGGAGAAGAAGAGGGGCGGATGAACCCGGCTGTCAGAGAATCAGAAATATATTTCTCCATGGCCTCCCTTTCCGGAACAGAAAGCGAGTATAATCTGCCCTTAGGCGGAGACATACCTGGTACTAAGTCTATAGCACAGTCGTAGGGACGATGAGGAGGGAGAGAAGCGGCCCTGGACTTACTGAACACCTCCTTCAGGTCGAGATACTCCTCGGGCACGTTAGACAGGTTCCCCATCTCCTCCTGCAACACAGAATCACACACAGAAAACCCAGCAGACACAAGACAAGAGGCATAGCAGGCTCGACTCCACTCCGACACGGTGTTACGACCCCAATCCACCCAAGGATTGTGCTGTGTGAGCCAGGGGTGACCCAACACCACCGGGGCCAGGGGTGAGTGGGTGACGAGGAACGTGATGGTCTCTGAGTGGTTGCCTGAGGTGACGAGGGTGATGGGTACCGTGGAGAGACTGATCTGGGGAAGTGACTGTCCATTGAGCGCTCTGACAGAGATCTTGTGACGGAGGGGAACCAAGGGAATGTGAAGGAGTTGGGCCAGGGAAATATCCAGCAGGTTACCCTCGGCTCCGGAGTCTAGCAGTGCCGTCCCCTCATGTCGCTCGGCCGCCCATTGCAACCTCACAGGGAGGAGGGTGGTAGATGAGGTTTTGTTGAGAGATACCCCACCCGACAGTAGCCTCAAACCTACTGTCGGGCCTGATCTTTTACTGGACAGCTCGCCAGGAAATGGCCAGCCGCGCCGCAGTATAGGCACAGCCCCCTCATCCTCCGACGATCCCTCTCCTCCCGGGAGAGCCGAGCTCTACCAACCTGCATGGGTTCGTCAACCGACGAGTGACCGACCGTATCGCCGGTGTCGAAGAAAGGATATCTTGGTGTTAACTTGCGTCGACCGCGAAGATCGCGTTGCTGAAGCCGGCAATCCACGCGTAAGGCCAAATCCACAAGTTCGTCCAATCCGAGAGGTAACTCCACCACATCAATCTCTTGTTGGATACGGTCGGCCAGCCCATGCAGGAACATGTCCCACTGCGCCTTCCCGTTCCACTCACACTCTGCCGCCAGGGTCCTGAACTGGATGGAATAGTCAGAAACGGACTGCTCCCCCTGGCGGAGGTCGGCCAGCATGCGTGCTGCCTCGCACCCGACCAGCGCGCGATCGAACACCCTTCTCATCTCCTGAGAGAGTGAGTGGAACGATGAACAACAGGGATGGCGATTCTCCCACACCGCCGTTCCCCACAATGCTGCCTTTCCTGACAGCAACGTGAGCACTAGTGCCACCCTGGAAACTTCTGTGGCAAACGTCAGTGGCTGGAGCGAGAAAAACAGAGAACACTTCGTCAGAAACGCTCTACAGAGGTTAGGATCTCCGGCATACTTCTCCGGTGCAGGGAGTCTAGGTTCGTGCTGAGGGCTGTGGTTCCCGGGGATGGAAAAGCTAGGCGGTGTGGGTGGCGCAGCGGGTGATCTTAATAACTGTACCTGGGTTGTGAGCTCGGACACCTGCGCTACTAACGCCTGCACAGCTCGCCCGGTGTTCAACATATTCTCCTCCTGCAGATCCATACGAGCGTTGTTGCCGGCTAACAGTTCCTGCAAACCACGAGTCTCCGCTGAATCCATGAAGATTGGTCAGATCCTTCTGTCACAATGAAGACGGGAGGATTCAGTTGCGGAAAAAGAGAGTTTATTACAAGAAGTAATACACAGCGAGAAACTAAACGGAGCTTTCCGTAGGGCAGAGGCGGAGCTTCCGTAGGGCAGAGGCGGAGCTTCCGTAGGCAGAAGCGGAGCTTTCCGTAGGCAGAAACGGAGCTTTCCGTAGGCAGAAACGGAGCTTTCCGTAGGGGCTGAGGCGGGTAGCGCAGGGAAGCAATGGGCAGACGAGTCTCCGGCGATCGGAGTCCAGGAAAGCAGCAGGGCTCAGGAATCGCGGAAACCAGGAGCCAGAAACGCCTCGTAAACGTCGACCGCAAACTGCAAGGATCTGACAAGAGAGAGAGCGTGACAGGAACTGATATAGCCCAATGGTGATGACTCTCAGCTGGAGCGGATTAGCCTCAATAACACGCACCCACAGACACCTGCTCACACATACGCACACGCATACAGACAAGACACGGTGAGGACGGGACCGGGAACCCATGAACCGTGACACATCGGTTCTGCACGTTTCGTTACAAAGCTTGATATGCTAAAAGGATACTGGCAAGTTCCTCTCACCTCACAAGCTTCGGAGATTTCAGCCTTCGTAACTTAGAAGGCTTAGAAATGCCCCAGCAACTTTCCAACGCCTTGTTAATATCGTTTTACATGATGTATCAAATTGCAACGCGTATCTTGATGATCTAGTGTTGTATTCGTTAAGTTGGACATAACACGTTTGTCTATTGAGAAACGTGTTTGAACGACTTGTGAAAGCAAATTTAACTCTTAACTTGTGTTGGAAGTTGGTCAAGGCCAAGTTCGACCAGTAGAGGCCAAGGTCAGGGCCATAGCAGAATTTCCATTTCCTACTACCAGCAGAGAGTTGCGGAGGCTCTTGGGAATGGCAGGCTTTTATCGTGACTTCTGTAAGAATTTTTCGACTGTTGTGAGCTCTTTTACTTCCCTACTTAGTCCATTTAAGTATTATGAGTGGTCTCCTGTGAGTCAGCATGCTTTCGATTCAGTTAAAATGTTGATGTGTATTGCTCCGGTTTTAATGGCACCTGACTTTACACAAAATGTTAGTTGATGCAAGCATACTGGGTGCTGGAGCAGTTCTTATTCAGGAGGATTTTAATGGAATCGAACATCCTATCAGTTATTATTCTCACAAGTTTAACAAACATCAGTTCAATTATTCAACAATTGAAAAAGAAGCTCTTGCTCTATTACTCTCATTACAGCACTTCAAAGTCTACGTTGAAGTAGTCTTCCAATTGTGGTATACACGGATCATAATCCTCTTGTGTTTTTATCTCGTATGTACAATC
The DNA here is from genome assembly GCA_027422435.1 of Schizopygopsis pylzovi. Taxonomy (NCBI): domain Eukaryota; kingdom Metazoa; phylum Chordata; class Actinopteri; order Cypriniformes; family Cyprinidae; genus Schizopygopsis; species Schizopygopsis pylzovi. The sequence goes on from JAPDDL010000639.1 coordinate 47,259, forward strand.
ACAATCAGCACTTAATGCGTTGGGCTCTTGTTGTACAGAGTTACAACATAGAAATCAGACATAAAAAGGGTTCGGAGAATGTCTTGGCTGATGCACTTTCGAGAGGGTAGTATTCTTGTTTTAACAAACGAGTTTGTTCTTAAGGCTGGGAGTGTTACGTCCATAAATGTCATTGTAGGAGTGTTTGTTTTTGTCTCTCTCCCTCCTGCTTGTCTTCTCTCTTTTGCTTCGTTTTCGTTTTCTTCGGCTGCTCCCCCTTGACTGCTGATTGGCTCACGAAGTTGTCAATCATCGTTAGGCGATGTGATGTCAACCTATGCGCTTCCAGTTAAGGAGTTAAAAGGACGCTGAAAAGAGAAATGGAGAGGCTTCTCTTTTTGCTCCTTGCTTGCTTGCTGTCATTTGCACTTGTTTTGATTTGTTATTAGTTTATGCCTAGATCTTTTGTGTTTGTTTCTTGTTCTTTATAACCTCTTGGTTGTTGTTTTGGTCTTTGTTACTTTGATTTGGATGGCGTTATTCTTTGATATTTTAGTTATGCGCTACATTTTTTACATTTTTATGCATTTAGCAGACGCTTTTATCCAAAGCGACTTACAATTGCATTCAGGCTATACATTTTCATTAGTATGTGTGTTCCCTGGGAATCGAACCCACAACCTTTTGCGCTGCTGACGCAATGCTCTACCACTGAGCCACAGGAACATCACAGCTCTATTACACTTACTCTTCACTTAAGGGGAAGGTGAATAGGGAAGATGTCATATGACTTCCATTGTGCAACACTTAGGTAACTCTTTGTATAGAAACACCAGGTAAGAGGTGAACGCCACCCACTGTATGTTTTGTTTGTTAGTTGAGAGTAGGGAAGTATACGGCGCTTGGCACTTATTTTCCCTTTAGCTAGGTAAGAGGTTTAATTAAGGTAGAATTGGTTTTGTTTCTTTCTTTTGGCATCACTAGCGTCCCCTTTCTCTAGGGTTGATTTGTTTAGGCCTTAGCTTCCTTTTCTAGAGTTGTAAATATTTGTATATATTGATTGTCTCTTTAATGATTTATACTTTTGTAAATATACTTTATATGGATTCTTTCACATTATATAATAAATTCACTTTCATTGGCAGTTCGTGTCTTGCATTTTCTCCTTGCTACCTCCATCATTCCACAGTTTTTCCATAATCTCAATGTAACTCCTTTTTCCCTAGACAATCTTAAAAGGGGTCGTAACACTCATGTATATAAATATACAGCCCTAGTGTTTCTTTAGTTCTTTGTGAGTGGTTTAATTTAATGGTTGTCTGTTTTCCTGTGGTTATTGGCTTATTGTTTGTTCTAGTTTTTCCATGCATTTTCTCCAGCTTCTCCACAACGTTACAGTTTTTGACTGGCATGTCTCTTTTTCTAGTGCATCTTTGAGCCTATATTTAGTATAGGTAAAATACTCAAGTACTGTTAAATCAGATACTCTAATACTTTAACTTTTTTCAGTGGTTAGAGCATTGCGTTAGCAGCGCAAAGGTTGTGGGTTCGATTCCCAGGGAACACACATACTGACAAAAAAAATGTATAGCCTGAATGCACTGTAAATCGCTTTGGATAAAAAGCATCTGCTAAATGCATAAATGTAAAGGTAAATATATATATTGTCACATCCTCACCAGTCTAGGGTTGGTAAGGCCAGTGACAAGAATAAAATAAGAAAAACCACGACACTCCTCCTCTCCTGTCCCAGCTCACAAAGACCACAACAGCTGATTACAAGTTGGCAAGTTTTATTGGTACATAAACCAAGAAGCGCATTTCTTCGGAAGGGGATCCAGGCCAAAATAACAAACCAAAGTAAACCATGGTGCCTGCCACACTGGTTGCGAAGCTCCAGACTCTGGGACTGAACAGATCTCTGTGCAGCTGGATCCTGGACTTCCTGACAGGCAGAAGTCAGGTGGTCAGAATGGGCAACAACACCTCATCTCCCCTGATCCTCAACACTGGTGCACCGCAGGGTTGCGTCCTCAGCCCACTCCTGTACTCCCTGTACACACACGACTGTACAGCTACACACAGCTCTAATGTCATCATCAAATTGGCCGATGACACAACGGTGATAGGCCTGATCACCGACAACGATGAGACGGCCTACAGAGAGGAGGTGAGTACCCTGACTAAATGGTGTCAGAAGAACCACCTCTCACTCAACATCGACAAGACCAAGGAGCTGGTGGTGGATTACAGGAGACAGAGCAGAGAACACACACCCATCGACAAGACACCTGTGGAGCGGGTGACCAGCTTTAAGGTCCTCGGCGTTCACATCACCGAGGATCTCACATGGTCTGCTCACACAGATGCAGTGCTGAAGAAGGCACATCAGCGTCTCTTCTTCCTGAGACGGCTGAGGAAGTCTGGAACGAGCCCCAGCATCGTTGGAAACAGCACCGCTGGCAACCGCAGGGCTTTGCAAAGGGTCGTGCGAACTGCCCGCCACATTGTTGGAGGTGAGCTTCCCTCCCTCCAGGATATCTACACCAGGCGGTGTACAAGGAAAGCCCGGAGGATTATCAAAGACTCCAGCCACCCGTCCCACAGACTGCTCTCTCTGTTGCCCTCAGGAAGACGTCTCCGCAGCATCCGATCCCGCACTAGCCGATCCCGCACTAGCCGACTGAGGGATAGCTTTTTCCCTCAGGCTATCAGGCTAATGAACAGTCAGAAATAACTCACCTACATCACACTCCCACTCACACAACATGCCATGCACTGCACTTTAACACAGTTCTACCGGACTACACGCACACATCTGCTATCACTGGACACCATACAATGCACATCCACGACACTGCATATGCATAATCTGTTGCACCTTTGCACATCTATCTGCTGCTCAACCAATCTGCTGTTAATTTATAATCTGTTGCACCTTCACATTATTACTATGTATAGACTACATTATGTATAGATACTGTACATAATGTAGATGTGCCCATACGGTGTATAATGTGTATTGATAATTAAGTATGTCTTTATAGTACACTATGTGTACTGAGTATATGTATGTGTATTTTGCACATTGTCTTCTGTACAGTCTGTAAATACGTACTGTCCATATGTAAATTGTTGTTGTTTTTTGTTTTGTTTTTTGCACTGACTGGAGCACGCTCATAAGAATTTCACTCACCAATGCACTTGTGATGTGACAATAAAAGTGATTTGATTTGATTTAAAGAAGTTATATAGTCTTTCAGTAAATATCCTTACAAAGATAATCACTACCCACTTAACTATAGAAAGTGAGAGGATCTGCAGCTGATCCTGAATGGCTTGTTTAATGAGTGTTTATAGTCTGAGGCTCATCAATATTATCAGCTGCTTAAAATACTCTTTATTTCATGTCAATAGATCCTGTTTTCACCTCATTCATTATGCTGATGACTTCAGATCTGTTAATTGCCACATTAAGCTCATTTAATTCCTTCAACAGACTTAAGCAATCGACAGGCATCAGCTATTGTGACATTACAAGATTTAACTTCAACAGCATTTATTCTTTAATCTCTGATAAACCATGTTTCATAGCTATAAAACACAAAACACTCAAATTAGTGGGTTATTTGTTTTTCTGTGTTTAGTCTTTAGTTTTTATCATTCTTTACATTGTTTATATTTGGTTTCCTTCGATTATTCAATTATCAAATTTTCTGTATATCTGAATTTTTTGTATATGTCCTTGCTTGTTAATTTGAGGCAAATAAATGCAGGGATGAAATATGTGGTCAAAATTTGTATAAAAATATAAAAATAGGAATATGGTTTGCCTTGCACTGAAAAAGATAAATCAATACAAATGCTTATAAAATAAGCAGAAACAACAAAATGTATGATTTTTTTTTCTAAATAACTAATTTCTATTATGATCCGTGTATTTATATTTGTAAAATTAAGTGAACATAATCATTGTTTATTAGGAGTACTGTACATTCATAATTTATGTTGACACAACTAAGCAGTGAATGCTTAGTTCCCAGCATGCTTTGCATGTGATCACATTAATAACTGAAAATAATTGTAATTGTAAGTGTTTTTAAGTAAAGAGAATTATATGTTAGAGTTGTTATACGTGTAATGGTGAGTTATTTTGGAGATTAGAATATGTTTTAAGGTTACGCTGTGCTCATGCTTAAATGCTGGCGGCTTCAATGATAACTTGTTGATTCAGTGAACAATAACCGTGCTAAAGACAGTTCTGAGGTCAGCCGCCATCTAACACAGGAATTTAAATCTGTTATATTTGTTCAACAAAATATTATTTGTTTTAAATTAAGTATAAAACATTGTGCAATTAACTGACAAAATTTACAGTGCTAGATATATAGATAATAGGTAAACATAAATGCTTAAAATGTGTGATTTAATGTAATAAAATTAATTAAATTAAGTAACTGATTTATTCTTGATTTTGACAGATCCGCTCCTCCTACTGAACAGTCATGTCACGGAAGCTCCTCCCACAACAATCACACCTTCAGTGAAGCTCCTCCCACTGCAGTCCAGCAATAAATGCTGGAATATTTCCATCAGTCTACAAGTGAAGACGAGCATCAGTTTGAAGTGAAATCTGCAGAGACAGAGTTTATTGAAGGACAGAGAGAACATGAGAGATCCAGAACCCTGCAGAATGAAACACACTGAAGAACAAACAGGTTGGTGTTTATTCTTGATTCTTTAGTAATGAGTCTGAAAAACAATAATAATATAAACTTTAAGAAGTTTTAGATTTGTTGCAGTAGGAAAAATGGTAAAAGCTGTACAATAATATAGTTGAAGCAGCAAATGACAAAGACACTTTGTATAAATTGGGTACATTTTTATTTATTTGTTTATTTTTCAACATTAATTTATGTTTTTGTGCAGTTAATCAAAAAAATGTATTATTGCTACAAAAACATGTCACAAAATTGTGCCTCTATTGTTTAAAAATGTTTGATAATTATTAAGTAATAGTTACAATTTAGTTACTCATTTTTCAAAACAGTTTACTGAAAATGATAATTTTTTCTTTAATTTCAGAGTTGATTGAAGAAAACGAGGAGAATGAGGAACTTAATGAAGAGGAGAAACATGTCAAAACAGGAGAAAAACCTTTTAGTCGCTCTCAAACCAAACAGAAGGATTTAAAGAAAAGAAGAGACAAGAAATCATTCACCTGCACTCAGTGTGGAAAGAGTTTGACAAGCAAACAGAGTCTCGAGTTTCACATGAGGATCCACACTGGAGAGAAACCTTACACATGTGATCAGTGCGGGAAGAGTTTCACACAATCATCAACCCTTAAGAGTCACATGATCATCCACACTGGAGAGAAACTGCATGAATGTGATCAGTGTGGGAAAATATTTTTGATGACTTCAAGTCTGAAGAGTCACCTGAAAGTTCATTCAAAGGAGAAACCACATTCATGCTCCTTGTGTGGAAAGAGTTTTTCATGGCTGCAGAATTTAAAAGTACACCAGAAGATACACACTGGTGTGAGAGAATATATGTGCTTTGAGTGTGAGAAGACTTTTATTACATCTACAGAATTGAAACTGCACCAGATGATCCACACTGGAGAGAAACCTTACAAGTGTTCACACTGCGACAAGAGATTCAGTCAGTCAGGAGATCTGAAAACACACGAGAGGATCCACACTGGAGAGAAACCTTACAAGTGTTCACACTGCGACAAGAGATTCAGTCAGTCAGGACATCTGAAAACACACGAGAGGATTCACACTGGAGAGAAACCGTATCACTGCACTGCATGCGGAAAGAGTTACAGTCATTCATCTAATCTACTCAAGCATAAGAAAAATATTCACAGTACTTTCCAGCACTGACGTCTCGTCCTCACCAAACGTGACACAATAATGCGTCAAGCAATAAAATATCTTCTGTATAAATCTGTCCGAACAAAAAAACATCAACTTTAAAATGTTTGTGGGCTTCATGCGTGAAGAATCACCTGAAAGTTCATTCAAAGGAGAAACCACATTCATGCTCTTTGTGTGGAAAGAGTTTTTCACATATGCACGGTTTAAAAGCACATCAGAAGATATACACTAGTGTGAGAGATCATATGTGCTTTCAGTGTGAGAAGACTTTTATTACAGCTAAAGATTTGACGAGGATCCACACTGGAGAGAAACCTTACAAGTGAGATTCAGATCAAATCAAATATGGAGTTCCTCCCCAAAGAACAATATCTAAGTTTTATTCTTGCATTTAATTTTGCTTCATGATATTAATGATGTAATTGTGTTTTCTTATGAGTTTCATTCATTTTTTGTTTTTTGTTTACTTCAGACTTTTATGAAGGAAAGTAGTGTTTTTTTTGTGCAATATGTTCTTCTTCTGGAAGCTGAAAAAGTAAAAAAATATTAAATTGACATTTTTTATCCCTTTTTTTTGTTTGTTTTTAAATCAAGTATATATTCTTCCATCTATGATGTATTTATAAAACCCATCAATATACTGCAGCATTGCAACTGATCCTCCTTTGCTTCTCTCATAAGTAGGGATTGGTACCAGAACCAGGTATAGTCTGTTTAAAATTAAGAAAAAACATTTTATTTAATAAAATTACCATTATAAATGGTATCTTGTGAGTTGTGTTTCACTAAACACTTCTATATTGTATTACATAGCTAGTCTATGTTGCATCTTTGCTATTAACACCAGAAGAGAGATCTCTCTCACACTTTAGAGCTGTGCAATTAATGTAATTTTATTTTCGATTTTGGGTTTGGTTTCCAAGGACTATGAAAACAAAATATTTGAGGTAAAGTGATTATTGCTGCATTGCGTCTGTCAGACTCTCTCTCTCTGTTTCTTGTGTTTCCCCTCCTCTCGTGCCCATATTTGGTCAGTTCCTGTTCTTGTCATCATTTGTAATTATCAGTTCCCAGCCCTGTGTCTTTAGTTGATTAGTCCCCAGCCCTGTGTTATTAATTATCTTGTTTGCTCCTTCATTTCCTTCCCTTTATAAGTCCTCAGTGTTCCCAGTGTCTTTGTCCAGTATTAACGTCATTTCCTTTGGTGTGTACCTGTTCTCCAGCGTTCTGTGTGAAAATTAAAGTGTTTAAAAGAAGTTCATCGTCTCCTCGTTCCTGGCACCCCCGTACACCCGTGACAGAATACTGGACCTAAACGACTCATCCTCTTCCTCCGAGGCGATGGAGTTCGCCGCCAGCGTCCTTGCCCTTAGCCGGCGAGACCTCCCCTTCGTGGAGTTCGCTTGGGAATTCTGCGGGCTCGCGGCGGGGACGGAGATGCCCGACGCGACCATCCTCCACCTGTTTCGGCTCGGGGCCTCTTACCATCGTCCCATGGATCTCCCAGACACCACGGGATTGTGTTGGAGAGAGGGTATTTTCCGGTGTCTGGGAAGTGTCCGGTCCCGAGTCGGAACCAGCTCATCTTCGTCTCCGCTGGCCCCATCCAGCCCACTGGTGTCTCCGCTGGTCCCGCCCAGCTCACCTTCCAGTTCAGCGCTTCCCGAGCGTCCCCGAGAGATTGCGCTTCCCGAGCGCCCCAGAGAGTTCGCGCTTCCCGAGCGCCCCCGAGAGATTGCGCTTCCCGAGCGCCCCCGAGAGATTGCGCTTCCCGAGCGCCCCAGAGAGTTCGCGCTTCCCGAGCGCCGCCGAGTGCCCGCGCTTCCCGAGCGCCGCCGAGTGCCCGCGCTTCCCGAGCGCCGCCGAGTGCCCGCGCTTTCCGAGCGCCGCCGAGTGCCCGCGCTTCCCGAGCGCCCTCCAGTGCCTGCTCCGAGACTGCGCCCTCCAGTGCCTGCTCCGAGACTGCGCCCTCCAGTGCCTGCTCCGAGACTGCGCCCTCCAGTGCCTGCTCCGAGACAGCGCCCTCCAGTGCCTGCTCCGAGACAGCGCCCTCCAGTGCCTGCTCCCCGACAGCGCCCTCCTGTGGCCGATCCTCGCAAGCTCTCTCCGTCGTTCCTGCTGGTCCTGTCCAGTTCCGCGCTGTCAGAGCGCCCCCGAGACGCTGCGCTGCCAGAGCGTCCTCCAGTGCCGGTCCCGTCCGGCTCCCCAGAGCCCCTGCCGGTCCCGTCCGGCTCCCCAGAGCCCCTGCCGGCTCCCTCCAGCTCTCCAGAGCCTCTGCCGGTCCCGTCCAGCTCTCCAGAGCCCCTGCTGGCTCCGTCCAGCTCTCCAGAGCCCCTGCTGGCTCCGTCCAGCTCTCCAGAGCCCCTGCTGGTCCCGTCCAGCTCTCCAGAGCCCCTGCTGGTTCCGTCCAGCTCTCCAGAGCCCCTGCTGGCTCCGTCCAGCTCTCCAGAGCCCCTGCTGGTTCCGTCCAGCTCTCCAGAGCCCCTGCCGGCCCCGTCCGGCTCTCCAGAGTACCTGCTGGGGAATTTCCCCAAGGAAATTTTGGGGGGGGACTACCCGCCATGGCCTCCCATGCTCCCCACTCCGCCATGGTCTCCCGAGTCCCCGGATCCACCATGGCCTCCTGAGTTCCCGGATCCACCATGGCCACCCAAGCTCTCCGATCCGCCATGGCCTCCTGAGTTCCCGGATCCACCATGGCCACCCAAGCTCCCCGATCCGCCATGGCCTCCCGAGTCCCCTGACCCGCCATGGCCGCCCGAGCTCCCCGCTCCGCCATGGCTCCCGGAACGGGCGCCGCCCTGGAGGCCTCCTGTCCTGTCCTGTCTCCGTGTCCCTTGAGGCCTCCAGAGCGCCCACCCCCCCTCCCCTCTCGATGTTATACGGCGCGGGACGCGCCTATTGAGAGGGGGGGGTAATGTCAGACTCTCTCTCTCTGTTTCTTGTGTTTCCCCTCCTCTCGTGCCCATATTTGGTCAGTTCCTGTTCTTGTCATCATTTGTAATTATCAGTTCCCAGCCCTGTGTCTTTAGTTGATTAGTCCCCAGCCCTGTGTTATTAATTATCTTGTTTGCTCCTTCATTTCCTTCCCTTTATAAGTCCTCAGTGTTCCCAGTGTCTTTGTCCAGTATTAACGTAATTTCCTTTGGTGTGTACCTGTTCTCCAGCGTTCTGTGTGAAAATTAAAGTGTTTAAAAGAAGTTCATCGTCTCCTCGTTCCTGGCACCCCCGTACACCCGTGACAGCGTCTACCTTCCTTCACAGCTCTTTTGTTCCTCTCTAAAAGTCCAAACACAACATTGTAGGATCTCCGAGTGAATCAGTCCGTGATAATGTGACCAGAACTGAAACTGACCAAGAAGCTGAATTAGGAGTCCACATTTAGGACCAAATAATCAGAGATTTTTCCATGTGACACCAGCGAGACTGAAGCTGACATTTTATTAAAACTTTTTTGAGAAATTTAAAACAGAAAGTCCAAATTGCAAACATACTTAATGGCTTTCAGATATAGCTCTCTCTCTTTCTATATATATATATATATATATATATAATTCTTATGCAATTACAGTCAGCAGACAATTTCCTAATAAACAATTTCACCCCACAACTGACTGAGACTGATTGACTGAATGTCTACATCAGTAACTGTTTCAATGTTATTTTTCCGTGATGTGTTAATTACTTACAAGTGTAATCATGTTTTGTCCTTTTAATTTTAATTTGGCGCTTTTTTGCTGATCTACTGTTGAGATCGGCTTGTGGCGATGACGTCATCACTCGCGCGCTCACACCAGGCCCGTCCTGATTTTGCGCCAGTAAAACTATCTACCTTTCACGCTCAAGCCTTGTTGGCTTGGAAATTGATTTACAAGTACAACTTCTCTCCGCAGCGTTACTTTATTTCGAACAATCGTTGTATTCTGTATAAGCACAAAAGTATTTTTTTGAAAAACTGGTTTGATAAGGGTATTGTTTTAGTGTCTCATTTGTTTAACACTCAAGGGTATCTTATGACTTATGAGGAGTTTCTTGTGCACTTTAATTTTCCTGTGACTCACCAAGGAATTCTCTCTTGTTTTCTCTGCAATTAATTCGTGTATTGTTTCCTTATTTAGAGATGTGAAATTGGTTGATATGCCCATAGTCAATCTAACGGATACAATATGTGGTAAAATTTATTTTTCACAGACTAAAAACAACAAATCTATTCGCTCTCTATTTTTAAAGGAGGTTGCTACTAAGCCTCGCTCTATATCTTATTGGTCTAAATGTGTTAGAATCCCTAAGTGGGAAAGTGTTTGGTTATTACCTCATACGTTTTTTGTTACAAACAAGGTAAAATAAATGTATTTCAATTTATTCTATCCTGTTAAACATTTTCTTAGTAAGTTTAAGAAGGATATTGACGTTAACTGCTCTTTTTGCTCTTTACACTTGGAAACTACCTCACATCTTCTGGCACTGTAGTTTTGTTAAAAAGTTATGGTATGATGTCTCAGTATTTATCTCAGAAAAGGTAGGCTACTCTCTAACTTTATTTTGCATTTTGAAAATGTAGTTTTTGGATATTTTATTTAAGATAATGTGAATAACAAAGCGTGTGTCATTAATCTACTTGTTTTATTAGTTACAGGGTTCGTACGGTCATGAAAAACCTGGAAAAGTCATGGAATTTTAAAACCGCAATATCCAGGCCTGGAAAAGTTTTGGAAAAATAAATAAACCCAGAAAGTTTTGGAAAAGTCATGGAAATCTATTTTACAAATCTCTGTATAATACAATTATGTTTATTCAGGTCCTGCATCTCGGTACGGGGTTGCGCATGGGCTATATCGCATATTTCTACTCTTTCCCGCAACTTTCGACTTTAAAATGATGTATATTCACACATTTATTCAATACCCTATAGCTTGTAGACTGATGAGTAAATAGATCCACACAGAATATCAAATCGGTCATTTTAAAACGGATTCATCAGCTGTGTTTTCTCTCTTTGACTTTCTCTTAAAACACGTAATCAGCGCATCTCGTCTGCACTAAAGAGCTGCACGGTGCGATACAAGTCTTTCTCTGGCATTTTGGTACAGTTGACAGAATTGTCACCTGCCTAATCGGGTCATTGTTGCATTGTCACTAAAATGTAGCCTATTATTTATTTGCACGTCTTTTTAAGCCGTTCTGTACTCGCGCGCTCCAGAGGCGGTTTCCGCTGCACTCAGTCATGTCCAAATGGCGTCCGTATAAAGCCGCCTTGCGAGTACCAAATTGACTTTGGTACCAAACAAGCTCAGTAGAATCCTGCACGGGCCTCAAACATACGCCCCAGTCCAATCCTTGTACAGCATATTATCAGAATTACCTTCCCGAGTCCGACTAGAGCCCATGTCTTTCTTTCTCTCTTCCCCATTACACAGCTGCTGTTCTAGCCATTAAAATAGTTCAGTTTCGGTTTTAATGGCAAAGCGTATTTCGTTTCTTTATTAAGTTAATTTAGAAATATGTTTGGAAAATGTATTTGTTTATTAAATTCAAGTTTTTATTTTTAAAGTAGGCTAGATTTTGAGCAATCGGCCAGCTGCAGACAGTGAGTTTGCCTATTATGTTTGATCAATTTAGCCTTCTTAAATCACCACTTGACTAAAATAAAATCTATATATAAAATACTTTAAAAAGAATATCACAATGTTAGTTTAAACGTTTAACCTAGACAAATGTGTGCTATTAGACAGGTCGAGCTGCTCTTGTCAGTCGCGTTATTGTTTCCACGAGCGGCGAATCCTTTTCATCACCATAATAATTTATGGATTTCTAAAATTCAAAAATAAGGAGGGATCCTAAAACAAGCCCGATACCCGGCCCGCGTCTGACTGAAAATTGTCCACATAAACTAAAAGTCGAACGCTGAAATATGGGCTCTAAGTGAAGCTTGTTGCGTTAGCGGCAAAATTACACACAAAATACGTTAAAATGGCCACCTGGTGAGCAGGGTGCAACTATGGGCTCCCCTTAATAATACATGGGCTCCCCTGAAAACGTGATTTGTGAAAAGTTATTATTTTTTTTGGGGGGGGGGGGGTCTCAAAAAATATTGACTGTGTTATTTTGACGTGCAATTTCAGTTTTGTGTACTGTGATCATCGTGGATTATATGTGTAAAATTGCAACAACGAAAATCGTTAATTAATGCTTGACGGCGATTTAAACCTAATTCACTTCAATAAAGATAATATATAGGCCTACATGAGCATCTGCTGTCCTCGATTACGCAGCTCTTGTTAGGATGACAAAAAAAACTTTAAAAGTCTGCTCTGCCTCAGCGGGCAAACAGCGCTCGTCAATGTCAAAGTAATTGAATTTCAAATCAAATCAGTAGGCGGAGTTTAGCGTTCACAGATGCTGAGCGCGCGACGAAGCGTCAGATTAATAAAAGAGAGCGAGGTAAAGATGTTTAGTCAACTGTTTTACGAAAGAAATGTTAAATGACCGACAATTATATTCAGTGACGCAAACTACTCGACTTGTTTCTCAAATATGCCCATTTTGAGAGTGAGAGAAAGAGAAGAAATGTGCATGTTTTAATTATCTGCATCTGTTTGTCCCTACAAACAATGAAACTGTGAATTTAGTTCTACTTCAAAAACACGACCAACTAGTGTTGAAAAATAATAAAACTTTATTTTATTAAGACATAATCACAAAATATTTTATTTTTAATAGTAGGCTAAATCCCCTTTATTTTTCAACATGTAAATGTTTAATTTTTAGTCATTCAAATATAAATTAAATCGATGTTTCATGCCTTAATCTGATAACCAGTCACATTTAAATACACAACACAGAATTTCTGAGGAAAAAAAACTATTCATAAGGCTACTGTAAGAGTAAAAAAAAATGTTTGTATGAATTCAAATAATCAGATGAGCTAAAACAGAATTTGGCAACAATAAAACATAAGGTGAGAAAAAAATATAACATTTCATACGGCCCTAAACATGTCATTTTTGTTACACTTTTAATAAATTAGTGTTAAATTGTATAAGTTTCATGATTTTAATTAATTAGACATGCTTTTTGATAAATACAATTTAATTTGATCATTAAAAAGGAGTCCATAAAATGAAAATGGAAAAACGGAATTAGAAAATGAAATGAAAAATATTTAGAAAAAATAAAATAGAATTTGGGAAAAATTAAAACGGATTTCATAGGGCCCTACATATATATATATAATTGCACCCCCCCCCCCCCCATAGCTTTTATGTATCCTTGTAAGCCCATCGCAAGCGCACAAAATCCCCCCTTTATAAAAAAAAGAAAGAAATGGGCTCCCCAAAGTCCACGGTATAGTTCGAACACTGCTGGCGAGTATCCTTGTAAGCATTGTAATTTTTTCTTAATGTAAACACTTGCGAAAGAGAAAAGTTTCCAAAAAATTCTGGCCCTGCGTTTAACTGAGTTAAATAAATGATAATAGTGATGTGATATGTTCTCTGTGTGGAGTAAAGGTCCTTACACACCGAGTCAGACATTGTTGTATGCGTTTTTGCGTGCGGAAATCTCGGATTGCAAGGACCTTCACATCTGGCGCAGTTTCAGCTTGTACTAAAACAAAAAAGCAAACAATAGTATTAATAGTCATTCATTTTAGTTAACATGCTATGACAATTTGAACAGATTTTTATTCTTATTGTAAAATAATGTAAAATTAGGTCATGAATATTGTCACAAAAGTCATGGAAAAGTCATGGAAATTTGTTGGTAAAAATGTGTACGAACCCTGTCATTGAGAAAGTTACCTTTTTATTAATACGGTATCTTTAGTTTATACATTTCATCAACAAGTTTTATTTTCTGCTGACTATTTCCATTATGATTTATTTTTAAATATAATTTTATCACCAAGAAGTATTTTGTTTGCCATTTGGACTTTCTGTTTTAAATTTCTCGATAAAGCTTTTAAATGCCTAATAAACAATTTCACCCCACACCTGACTGAGACTACATCAGTAACTTTTTCACCCTTATTTCTCTGTGATGTGTTGTTTTATAGATGTTTTGATATTTTAATTAGTATTTGGCACTTTTTTGATGATCTACAGTAAGGTGACCAGATTTCTGATATGAAAACCGGGTACATTTCTTAATTCAGTGGTCAAAATATAACAGAAATCTCACTTGTGATGATCAATAAGGGGACAATATATATATATTTTTTTTCAATTTTTTTATTGTTGTGGGTTCCATATATTAATATCATAATTAATAATTACAGTGATGTTTGAGGATCAAACTTCGACCCTCCTGGAGTGTTTCCAGAAAAGTGTACCATATGCATCAGACGTTTAGCTAACGGTCCGTGGGCGTGACGTCTGAAGCGGAGACTAGCATCGCACTGGTTCCCTCCACAAAAAGCATAAAGGATTTTTCCATAGGCTTTTGGATTATCGCAAAAAATAAGCTCTGTGTTCAACCATAGTTCACGAAAATTACACATTTTGTCCAACAAGATAATCTTCACAAAATAATATAACTTTGATGAATTTTGAAGCCTAAATAAAAGCGTCAGAACTAAAAAAAGATAACCTTAGGCTATAAACGAACAACTGCACCAAGGTCGCTCGCCTTCAACGTCACGACCACCGACAACTTTCTCAAACTTATTTTTAACGTTCAGTGAAAAGAATTTACACTGTATATGAATTTTAATCCACGCTATATGAACCGTTTCATATAAACTGGAATACATACAAAACTAGAGCCAAACTAAAATTGAAATGAGACATTAATAATAAATAGTATAGTGATTATATGAAATAATCATAACCAAAGGACATATGAAAGCACGTATTGCTGTACATTTCGAAATAAGGTGACTTAAAAGTCAATAATTCCTTGATTAATTTGAATATTTTAATTGAAAATGTGTCAACAGCAGATCGAGCAAGTTTTTGGATATGGAAAGATTAAACTTATTTTAGTGAACTAAGCAGCACATTTCAGGTCGTTTTGTTACGGTGGGTACACAATGTTATTTTATCCTTGCTTCTAGGAAATCCTCAATCTGTATACTTTCTAACAGCTTCATGTGGCTGTAAACATTTCATTTTAACTTGGCTTTAAGCACTATGCATCGTTAAAGTTTCACTTTCACCGTGACTAAGCCGGTAAATGTGGTGTTTACATGTAATAATCATATGAGTTTACCTTATGTTACGAACCCAGAGTCTCTGCATCATTAGGAAAGCGATATAAAACGAGCATCTTCCCTCCAAAGACTTTTGTCTTTGAAACTGTACTTTGATCATCTTTGTTTTGAAGTTCCTTTAAAGCAAATCATTCATCTAAATAAATCCATAAAGTAAAGAAGTTACTATGTGTCAGGCATTACAGTAATAAAGAAATGTAATATTTTTTGATGGAAGGTGTGTCAATGATTAAACCAATACAATGATGGTATATTGACCATCTAGAGTAAATACTTCTACATTAAAGACTTGAAGCTGTTTCTATAGTGTCAAATACACATTTTGCACCTTGTTTTGTTTCGGGGTGACACTCCTTTGAAAGTTATTGACCTGTAAGGCGTGCTTTGAAGAACCCCATTGAATACAGTAATGGTACATATTTAATGTAAATGTAAAAGTTTGTCCAAATAAACTTCCTCTATGATGTCATGTTCTCTGATGACTTTAGTACCATGCACAGTAATTCGTTGCAGGCTGCAGTAATCGAAACATGTTATTTGTAGATGGTCCCTCAGATACGCGATGACGTCACTACACTGCATAGAGGTAAGCATGTTTATCAGCTTCTTTAAAACGTCCGAGTTCTACAGAACATGTGTTGTAGTTTGTGCTTATAACAGTCGTAATGATAATTGACCGAAAGTAGCCTTTTTACATGCAGATCAGCGAAGTTATTGAACGCGGAAGGCCGAATGTGCGAATATAAAACCAACTTTAACGTTACCCAGGTCAAATACCATGCTTAAACTAGCAAAAAGCAAGTTGAAAACAAATGAAACATGTTTTGCTACCATGGTTTGCCATGTTTTTGGTTGTAACCATGGTTAATATTCGCAAGGGATTTTTCATGTTATTGTATTTATTTTTATTTTACGTGAAAATGATTAGGCTATACTGTACGTTTAGCACACCACACAATACTGTGCGTTTCAATGCACTCCAGTAGACCTTAAATACATATGTTTTGTCAATGTTAAAATTATTTTATATATATCAATATCAATAAAAAAGTATGACAGACTTTTACTCTGGTCTTTATCACTTTATCAAAATTAAGCAAAACAAAACATCAAATGTTTACTTTCACAAGCCGTCAAGTACAGGCTCTTATAGTAAGCCGTCTCTTGCCTGGAGATTTAATCAAGTAACACAAAGTGTCGGGAAAGACACCTCTGGTCATTCCGTTGGGTCGTTTGTCCTGTCTCAGATACTGTACGGACAGTCCGACCCAATACGGCTCAGTTTGTTGACGTTTTTTGCTCTGTCGGGCGGCAGAAATGTCTATGTAAACCATTCCGGGTCAACACCATGCTTTTCCAATGAAGGGGAAAGGATCGTTTTCCACTCGCCGACTCCGCCCACTTCTATGACGCGACACCGACCGAGTCTATTGTAAAACACTCTTAACCGTTTATAAAGAGGGTGGCCTAATATCCCAATTGTTTTGTTTCTGCGTTTGCTGACAAACATTTATCACAGCAGGTGACGAGCATGTGAGGGAAAATATTCAGATCTGAGTGAAATTGTGTTTTAATATGTCCTTTCGTATAATTATTTTGGTGTTTGGAGTGATAATGTTGCTGGTACTGAATGCTCTTTATCTTTAAAGGTTTTATAATTTGTCAGTTTCTGGACATACCAAAATATGTGTTGGTGATCTAGTTAGTTTATACTAGTTGCTATGAATCAAACTTAAACAATATGCAAAGTAATGCCATTTTATGAGACGATCATATGTTTTAATAAAGCAGTTATATAGTCTTTCAGTAAATATAATTACAAAAATAATCACTACCCACTTAACTATAGAAAGTGAGATGATCTGCAGCTGATCCTGAATGGCTTGTTTAATGAGTGTTTATAGTCTGAGGCTCATCAATATTATCAGCTGCTGAAAATCCTCTTTATTTCATGTCAATAGATCCTGTTTTCACCTCATTCATTATGCTGATGACTTCAGATCTGTTAATTGCCACATTAAGCTCATTTAATTACTTCAACAGACTTAAGCAATCGACAGGCATCAGCTATTGTGACATTACAAGATATAACTTCAACAGCATTTATTCATTAATCTCTGATAAACCATGTTTCATAGCTATAAAACACAAAACACTCAAATTAGTGGGTTATTTGTTTTTCTGTGTTTAGTCTTTAGTTTTTATCATTCTTTACATTGTTTATATTTGGTTTCCTTATAATTCTGGTGTTTATTCAATCATCAAATGTTCTGTTTATCTTCATTTTTTAAGTATTTCCTTGCTTGTTAATTTGGGGCAAATAAATGCAGGGATGAAATATGTGGCCAAATTGTTTATAAAAAGAGAGAAAAATAGGAATATGGTTTGCCCTGCACTGAAAAAGATAAATCAATAAAAATGCTTATAAAATAATCAGAAACAACAAAATTCGTGATTTTTCTAATTTCTATTATGATCCGTATATTTACATTTGTAAAATTAAGTGAACATAATCATTGTGTGTCAGGAGTACTGTACATTCATAATTTTTGTTGACACAACAGAGCAGTGAATGCGTAGTTCCCAGCATGCTTTGCATGTGATCACATTAATAACTGAAAATAATTGTAATTGTAAGTGTTTTTAAGTAAAGAGAATTATATGTTAGACTTGTTATACGTGTAATGGTGAGTTATTTTGGAGATTAGAATATGTTTTAAGGTTACCGCTGTGCTCATGCTTAAATGCTGGCGGCTTCCATGATAACTTGTTGATTCAGTGAACAATAACCGTGCTAAAGACAGTTCTGAGATCAGCCGCCATCTAACACAGGAATTTCAATCTGTTATATTGGTTCAACAAAATATTATTTGTTTTAAATTAAGTATAAAACATTGTACAATTAACTGACACAATTTACAGTGCTAGATATATAGATAATAGGTAAACATAAATGCTTAAAATGTGTGATTTAATGTAATAAATTAAATTAAGTAACTGATTTATTCTTGATTTTGACAGATCAGCTCCTCCTACTGAACAGTCATGTCACGGAAGCTCCTCCCACAACAATCACACCTTCAGTGAAGCTCCTCCCACAACAATCACACCTTCAGTGAAGCTCCTCCTACAACAATCACAGCTTCGGTGAAGCTCCTCCCACAACAATCACAGCTTCAGTGAAGCTCCTCCCACAACAACCACATATTCAGTGAAGCTCCTCCCACTGCAGTTCAGCAATAAATGCTGGAATATTTCCATCAGTCTACAAGTGATGACGAGCATCAGTTTGAAGAGAAATCTGCAGAGACAGAGTTTATTGAAGGACAGAGAGAACATGAGAGATCCAGAACCCTGCAGAATGAAACACACTGAAGAACAAACAGGTTTGTGTTTATTCTTGATTCCTTAGTAATGAGGCTGAAAAACAATAATAATATAAACTTTAAGAAGTTTTAGATTTGTTGCAGTAGGAAAAATTGTAAAAGCTGTACAATAATATAGTTGAAGCAGCAAAATTATATCACTTTGTATAAATTGGGTACATTTTTATTTATTTGTTTATTTTTCAACATTAATTTATGTTTTTGTGCAGTTAATCAAAAATATGTATTATTGCTACAAAAACATGTCACAAAATTGTGTCTCTATTGTTTAAAAATGTTTGATAATTATTAAGTAATAGTTACAATTTAGTTACTCATTTTTCAAAATAGTTTACTGAAAAAAAAATGTTTTCTTTAATTTCAGAGTTGATTGAAGAAAACGAGGAGAATGAGGAACTGAATGAAGAGGAAAAACATGTCAAAACTGTAGAAAAACCTTTGGGTCGCTCTCAAACCAAACAGAAAGATTTAAAGAAAAGAAGAGACAAGAAATCATTCACCTGCACTCAGTGTGGAACGAGTTTCACAAGCAAACAGAGTCTCGAGTTTCACATGAGGATCCACACTGGAGAGAAACCTTACACATGTGATCAGTGCGGGAAGAATTTTAGACAGTCATCAAACCTTAAGAGACACATGATCATCCACACTGGAGAGAAACTGCATGAATGTGATCAGTGTGGAAAGAGTTTCACAAACAAACAGAGTCTCGAGTTTCACATGAGGATCCACACTGGAGAGAAACCGTTCACATGTGATCAGTGCGGGAAGAGTTTCAGACAACAAGGACACCTTAAGAATCACATGATCATCCACACTGGAGAGAAACTGCATGAATGTGATCAATGTGGGAAAACATTTTTGATGACTTCAAGCCTGAAGAGTCACCAGAAAGTTCATTCAAAGGAGAAACCACATTCATGCTCTTTGTGTGGAAAGAGTTTTTCACATATGCACGGTTTAAAAGTACATCAGAAGAGACACACTGGTGTGAGAGAATATATGTGCTTTCAGTGTGAGAAGACTTTTATTACAACTACAGAATTGATACAGCACCAGATCATTCACACTGGAGAGAAACCTTACAAGTGTTCACACTGCGACAAGAGATTCAGTCAGTCACAACATCTGAAATCACACGGGAGGATCCACACTGGAGAGAAACCTTACATGTGTTCACACTGTGACAAGAGATTCAGTCAGTCAGAACATCTGAAAACACACGAGAGGATCCACACTGGAGAGAAACCTTACATGTGTTCACACTGCGACAAGAGATTCAGTCGGTCAGATCATCTGAAATCACACGAGAGGATCCACACTGGAGAGAAACCTTACATGTGTTCACACTGTGACAAGAGATTCAGTCAGTCAGAACATCTGAAAACACACGAGAGGATCCACACTGGAGAGAAACCTTATACGTGTGATCATTGTGGTACGAGTTTTAGACAATCGGCCAGACTTAAGCAACACATATACATCCACACTGGAGAGAAGCGGTATGAATGTGATCAATGTGGGAAAATATTTTTGATGACTTCAAGCCTGAAAAGTCACCAGAAAGTTCATTCGAAGTAGAAACCACATTCATGCTCTTTGTGTGGAAAGAGTTTTTCACTGCTGCACAATTCAAAAGTACATCAGAAGAGACACATTGTTGCGAGAGAATTTATGTGCTTTCAGTGTGAGAAGACTTTTATTACAGATGGAGACGGCACCAGAGGATCCACACTGGAGAGAAACCTTACAAGTGTTCACACTGCGACAAGAGATTCAGTCAGTCATAACATCTGAAAACACACATGAGGATCCACACTGGAGAGAAACCGTATCACTGCACTGCATGCGGGAAGAGTTTCAGTCATTCAACTAATCTACTCAAGCATAAGAAAAATATTGACAGTACTTTCCAGCACTGATGCCTCGTCCTCACCAAACGTGACACAATAATGCATCAAGCAATAAAATATCTTCTGTATAAATCTGTCCTAACAAAAAACATCATCTAAAGTCCCCATGAACAAAGTTCATCTTCAAGACCAGCAGTTTCAATTTTAAAATGTTTGTGGGCTTCAAGCCTGAAGAGTCACCTGAAAGTTCATTCGAAGGAGAAACCACATTCATGTTCTTTGTGTGGAAAGAGTTTTTCACATATGCACAATTCAAAAGTACATCAGAAGAGACACGCTGGTGCGAGAGATCATATGTGCTTTCAGTGTGAGAAGACTTTTATTACAGCTGAAGATTTGAAGAGGATCCACACTGGAGAGAAACCTTACAAGTGAGATTCAGTTCCTCGCCAAAGAACAATATCTAAAAGTTGTATTCTTGCATTTAATTTTGCTTCATGATATTAATGATATCATCTTATGAGTTTCATTCATTTTTTTAGTTTGTTTACTTTAGACTTTTATGAAAGGAAAGTAGTGTTTTTTTGGCAAAATATGCAACATGTTCTTGTTCTGGAAGCTGAAAAAGTAAATAAATATTAAACAGTCATTTTTTATCCCTTTTTTTAAATTTTTTATCAAGTATATATTCTTCCATCTATGATGTATTTATAAAACCCATCAATATACTGCAGCATTGCAATTGATCCTCCTTTGCTTCTCTTGTAAGTAGGGATTGGTACCAGAACCAGGTATAGTCCTGAAAAAAATATTTCATTTAATAAAATTACCATTATAAATGGTATCTTGTGAGTCGTGTCTCACTAACCACTTCTATATTGTATTACATAGCTAGTCTATGTTGCATTTTTGCTATTAACACCAGAAGAGAGATCTCTCTCTGACTTTAGAGCTGTGTGAATAATGTAATTTTATTTTCGATTTTTGGTTTGGTGTCCAAGGATTATGAAAACAAAATATTTGAGGTAAAGTGATTATTGCTGCATTCCGTCTACCTTTCCTTCACAGCTCTTTTGTTCCTCTCTAAAAGTCCAAACACAACATTGTAGGATCTCTGAGTGAATCAGACCGTGATAATGTGACCAGAACTGAAACTGACCAAGAAGCTGAATTAGAAGTCCACATTTAGGACCAAATAATCAGAGATATTTCCATGTGACGCCAGCGAGACTGAAGCTGAGTTTACATTTAAATAATTCATTCAGTTTCTTTTGTAGGCTATAGTAGTAAGGAGAGATCAATCAAGTTAGTTGTAATGTTTACTATTTGTTTTGTATTTGCTTTGAGTAGGCTAGCTTATAATTTAGTAAGCATACCTTTTTATTAATACCTTATCTTTATTTTAAAACTTTTATCAACATATTTTATTAAAACTTTTTTGAGAAATTTAAAGCAGAAAGTCCAAATTGCAAACATAAAACTTAATGGCTTTCAGATATAGCGCTATCTCTCTCTCTCTCTCTCTCTCTCTCTCTCTCTCTCTCTCTCTCTCTCTTATATATATATATATATTCTTATGCAATTACAGTTACATGCAATTTCACCCCACAACTGACTGAGACTGAAGGGGGTCGCACACCGGATGCGCAGCGCCGCGTCGCGTCCCGCCATGTCCTTCAAATTTGAACACATTGTTCTCTTTCATAGGTAACTCTACGCTGCATAGCTTAGCTTTACGCATCGGGAACGCCTTCCGCATGACCGAGTCTGAGCCCATATAAAATCACGCCAATTCATTGGCTGATGGCGCGACGCCGTCTCTGACGCAATGACGTCGTCAGGTCATACTGGCGAACGCGCCATCCACTCCTCAGATTTCTCTGCCTTCACGAAGCGGTTACATCGCCCTTCGTTGTTGTGATTTCTGACCCATTACTACCCTTGCGATTATCCATTTGCACTTCGGCGACTGCCTCTGTGGAACTTTGTTCTCCTCGCGGTGAAGTGCCATGGAATTTCGCCGCTGTATGCCACCGTGCACGCGTTTCATCGCTCGCGAAGACCCACACAGTAAGTGTATTTTGTGTTTGGGCTTTTCGCATGCACGTGAGGCGGTTTTTGGGACCTCTAACTGCAAAATTTGTGATGATTTCCGTCTCATAACCCTCCGCTCTCGGCTTGAGGATTATGAATGTGAATCCTCCAATTTTGGCGGATTTTGGCGAGCACCAACGCGCCGCCTCGTGAGATCGCGGCCTCTCGTAGAGCCGCGAGCTGGGGTTCGGATGTCGAGCTCGAGGAGATGGAGAGTGAGCAGACAGGCCTCGCCTTTTCTCTCCCTCCATCTCCCGATCGCGCACGTGCGGTCGAATTTTTGCCTGATTTTCAGTTTCCTAGCCCAAAAGCACGTGATTTCGTTTCTTTCGGGCTAGATGATATTCTGCACACGGCAGCCTCCGACTCCGAGGATTTCGGTCCTGCTTCAGCAGATGCGCTCCCGCCTAACGGCCAAGAGGCGCGGCCTTCAGCGGCCTACTCCGAGCTCGTGGACGTGCTTTCGCGCGCCACCGAAAAGCTTGCGCTGGATTGGCCCGATGAGCCCCGCGAATCTCGAGCTTCGAAGCTCGACGATCGCTTCCTCATCGGCGCGCATTCCAAGCTTGAAAGGAGGAAGCTGCCTTTTTCAGTGATCTGCATCGCGAGATCTCCAGTTCCTGGAAGCAGACATTTTCCTCTCGGCTTACTAACGCGGCAGCCGCTGACTTCACCAACCTTGTGGGTTCTGTGGAGCAGGGTTACACCGCCATGCCGGTGATTGAGGAGACTTTGGCCTCACATCTTTCACCCTCTTTGGCTCCTTCTTGGAAGTCCCGCCCCCTCCTTCCTTCCAAGCCGTGTAGGACCACTTCCGCCCTTATCGGGAAGTCCTACATCGCGGCCGGTCAGGCAGGTATGGCCCTTCACACAATGGCCATCCTTCAGGCCTACCAGGCGGATGTCCTGAAGGAAATGGACGAAGGGACCGGCTTGACTCCTGAAGCCGTGAAGGAGCTACGAAGAGCCACTGACTTGGCTCTGAGAGCCACCAAACACACCGCACGTGCCGCGGGGCGCTCTATGGCGGCTTCGGTGGCCGCAGAACGCCATCTGTGGCTCAACCTAACCGAGATTCGGGAGAAGGAAAAGGTGTTTTTAATGGACGCACCCATCTCACGATCTGGGTTGTTTGGGGAGGCTGTTAGCGCTGTAGTGGATAAGTTCCGCTCAGCCAAAGCTCAGTCGGCTGCTCTAAAACAATTTATGCCGAGGAGAGCAAGGGACTTTTCAACTCCCTCCTCCTCTGTGTCTAGGGAGCAGCCGCTCCCCAGGAGAGAGCCTCCTAGCGGCGGAGCCCAGGCCACGCGCCCTCCCCCCACTACGGTTTGGGGAGCCCGCGGCCGGTCTTCTTCCCGCCAACAACCACGCAAGCGGGTTAACATGAAGCGGCCCAACAAGCCTGCCGCTTCGGCTAACCCGGGTCGTTCCTGACCTCCGGGTCGGAATGAGGAGAGTCGTTTCACCGTTACGGGGCGAGGCCAGACCGCAAAAGCGTTTCTGCCCGCCCCGAACGCGCTCTCCTCACTTAAATCTGTCACAACCACCCTTCGAGGCTTGGTGTGCAGATCCAATTCACCCTCCTTTTCACTCGGGCTGGCAGTTGGGGGACGCGTTCGTCTTTCCCCCTTTGCAGACCGTCCATTCGCCGCCGGCGAGCCGCATGTTAGGAGACACAGCTGTTTCTCTCCTGCAGTGTACGGAACCCGTGCCGGCCACCCGTCAGCCCAGCACTTCTCTCTCCGTCATCCCGAGCAAGGACGCCGAGGGCTCTCCTTCACGGTGGAGGGTGCCGCTGCTTCCAGGCCTTCTCGACACCCCATCTCAGGTATGTCTTCCCTTGCACGACACTATGATTCCTCTGTCACACTTCCTTCACGAATGGGAGCGTTTACCCGGGGTATCGCTGTGGGTTCTCCGCACAATTCGAACCGGTTACACTCTTCAGTTTGGGAAAAATCCCCCCCGTTTCGACGGGGTTCACCTGATAGTAGTAAACAGCGCCACCAAGGCCTCTGTTCTACAACAGGAACTTTCCTCCCTCCTGCAGAAAGGAGCAATAGAGGAAGTACCGCAGTCGGAAGTCGAACGAGGTTTCTTCAGCCGCTACTTCCTCATTCCAAAGAGGGATGGCGGCTTGAGGCCTATCCTGGATCTACGGCGTTTGAATCTTGCCCTCTACAAAGGGAAGTTCAAGATGCTGACTATGAGAACCATCATGTCTCAGGTCCAGGAAGGAGACTGGTTTGTCACCATCGACCTGAAGGATGCGTATTTTCACATCCAGGTCGTTCACAGACACAGGAGATTCCTTCGGTTCGCCTTTGGAGGGAAGGCTTACCAATACAGGGTTCTGCCCTTCGGCCTGGCTTTGGCCCCGAGGACATTTACCAAATGCATGGATGCTGCACTGGCCCCTTTGAGGCTCCAGGGCATCCGTGTACTGAACTATCTGGACGACTGGCTCATTCTGGCTCACTCCAGGGAGCTAGTGAGTCGTCACAGGGATATCGTTCTCGGCCACATCCATTCTCTTGGCCTCAGGATGAACGCCAAGAAGAGTGTGCTCCTCCCATCTCAACGAACTGTATTTCTAGGAGTTCGTTTGGATTCCGTTCAGATGCAGGCCCGTTTGGCTCCTGCCCGGATACCAGTTTTTACAGCATGTTTGGCCCGCTTCAAGCTAGGCCATCATGTCTCTGTAGGTACCTGCTGCAGGCTGTTGGGCCTTAGGGCAGCAGCCTCCCCTGTGTTGCCCCTAGGGCTGCTTCACATGAGGCCACTCCTTTTGTGGATAAAGGAGCTGAGGTTACACCCCACTGTACCAGCTACTCGCCTTGTCAGAGTGTCGCGCAGTTGCTGTCGACACCTGTTAATGTGGCGAGACCCCGTCTTTCTCCGGAGCGGGGTGAGAATGGGTGCGATCCACCATCGCCATATGATCACGACGGACGCATCAATGACAGGCTGGGCGCGGTCCTCGAAGGAAGGCCGGCGAGTGGAGAGTGGAAGGAAGAGTTCCTCTTTTGGCATATAAACTGCCTGGAACTCAGGGCTGTCTTCCTGGCTTTGAAGTATTTTCTCCCCGTTCTCGGGGAGCATCATGTCATAGTCAGGACGGACAATATGGCGGTTGTGTCCCACATAAACCGCCAAGGAGGTTCAAGGTCGCGCACCCTGGACAGGCTTGCGCGCCATCTTCTCCTTTGGTCCCAAGACAAGTTCCTCTCTTTGAGGGCGGTTCACGTTCCGGGAGTACTGAACCTGGCGGCCGATTTTCTGTCGAGACAGAAGCTCAAGCCCGGGGAATGGATGTTGAACCGTCAGACGGTATCCCAGATCTGGGATCTGTTTGGCAAAGCGGAGGTGGACCTCTTTGCTTCTCAAGAGTCATCCCAGTGCCCGCTCTGGTTCTCCCTGAGTTTCCCGACGACTCTAGGCATAGATGCGTTCGCCCACCCATGGCCGAATGTCAATCTGTACGCGTTTCCGCCAATAAAGCTGATTCCGGCAGTACTATGCAGAGTGAAGGTGAGCGGTGCCCGTCTCCTTCTCATAGCCCCATTCTGGCCCTCCCAGACCTGGTTCTCGGAGCTAACTCCCCTCTTGTATCGACCTCCTTGGGAGATTCCGATCAGGCGGGACTTACTGTCCCAGCTTCAGGGCAAGATCTGGCATCCTCAGCCAGAGCTCTGGAAGTTGTGGGTATGGCCCATACAGGGCCAAGGGCTGTGATTGATGGGTTGCCTGCCGAAGTTCAGGAAACCATAGCCAGTGCCAGAGCCCCCGTTACCAGGAAGCTATACTCTTCCAAGTGGGGCGTCTTTGATTCGTGGTGTTTGACTCGTGCAATCGACCCAGTTAACTGCCCTGTTGGTCCAGTGCTGGAGTTTTTGCAAGAAAGGCTGACAGCGGGGGCGGCTGCTACAACCCTTAGGGTTTATGTAGCGGCCATCGCAGCTCGGAGAGAGCTGGATGAGATCCCCTTGGGGAGGCATCGGTTGGTCTCCGCTTTCATGCGTGGGGCCAGACGCCTTAGGCCTGTTCGCCCCACGGCAGTTCCTTCTTGGGACTTGTCAGTCGTCCTCGAAGGACTAGTGACGGCCCCTTTTGAGCCCTTAGAGTCAGCTTCGGATCGAATACTGACTCTTAAGGTTGTTCTTTTACTGGCGCTTACGTCACTGAAAAGAGTTGGAGATCTGCAGGCTTTTTCTGTCAGTGAAACGTGTATGGACTTTGCCCCGGGTCTAGTCAAAGTTACCCTGCGGCCTAGGCCGGGTTACATTCCCAAGGTCTTGTCCACGTCGTTCCGTTCTCAAGTGGTCACTCTTCACTCTTTCCATCCCCCTCCCTTTGCTTCAAGTGAGGATGAGAGACTCCACATGCTCTGCCCGGTCAGGGCATTGAAGCTGTATGTGGATCGCTCCAAAGTTTGGAGAAGATCTCCCCAGTTATTGATCTGTTTTGGTGCTGGTCGCCGCGGGCTTGCCACGTCAAAGCAGAGGATTTCTCACTGGGTGAGAGACGCCATTTCGCTGGCTTATGAGGCGCGGGAACTCCCTTCACCTCTTAGTCTTCGGGCGCATTCTACTAGAGGCGTAGCCTCCTCTCAAGCTCTTTTTAGAGGGGTACCCCTGGAGGATATTTGTGTTGCGGCAGGATGGTCCTCTCCGCACACCTTTGTCAGGTTTTACAACCTTGACGTTGATACGGCTCCAGGTTCTCAGGTCCTGTCTGTTTGAACCGACCGTATGTTGTTGGTTCATTATTGGGCCAGATAGGCAGCGTTTTCAGCTTGGCGTGTTTGGTATATCGTTCCCGATGCGTAAAGCTAAGCTACGCAGCGTAGAGTTACCTATGAAAGAGAACGTCTCGGGTTACTCGCGTAACCCTTGTTCTCTGAATAGGGAACGAGACGCTGCATTCGCTGCCAAGCTCCTCACGCTGCCGACAGGGTTCTTTTCGGCAGAGAAATCTGAGGAGTGGATGGCGCGTTCGCCAGTATGACCTGACGACGTTATTGCGTCAGAGACGGCGTCGCGCCATCAGCCAATGAATTGGCGTGATTTTATATGGGCTCAGACTCGGTCACGCGGAAGGCGTTCCCGATGCGTAAAGCTAAGCTACGCAGCGTCTCGTTCCCTATTCAGAGAACAAGGGTTACGCGAGTAACCCGAGACGTTTTCTATGCGTGTACGCACACCGGCGGCGTCATTCGGCGTCTGTCCGCAGCGCCCAGCAACGACTCAGAACGCTGTTCAAATTCCTGCCGCGCCACAGAGCGCCATCGGCATTGTTTTATATTAAATAACATCATATTTGTCTCAAACCGTTGTTAATACATTACACCAAGATACCACTGCTGCAAAATACTGTTCACATTAGTTTTACAGCTTGAATAAAATGTAAACATATAGAATTAAATGTATAATAAACGTAATCCTTTAAATGTTTTTATATTTCTCTTGAGACATTTTTACATACACAAAATATTACAGTATAGACCTATGTAACAATTGTCTGTCGTGATTACATTCACTGTCGTCGGATGCAACCTACTGAATTCACCAGGACACAACCGTTACAACACACTTCAGGTAATTTATTAGTATAAATTGTGCGCGTCTGGTGTGCGATACCTCGGGTTGTTCTAGACGCGATGCGACGCGGCACTGCGCTTCGCATCCGGTGTGCGACCCCCTTGAATGTCTACATCAGTAACTGTTTCATTGTTTCATTTTTTCCGTGATGTGTTAATTTCTTACAAGTGTAAACATGTTTTGTCCTTTTAATTTGAATTTGGCGCTTTTTTTGCTGATCTACCGTTGAGTTCGGCTTCCGGCGATTACGTCATCACTCGCGTGCTCACACCAGCCAGCGTCTCGTGAGGTGAGTAGTTCACGGTAGCCTACTTCACGTGTTTAAAAAAATAAACATAACGTATTAAAGTATAGAGGGTAAACAACAGATAAGAAGAAAATAAAGAGGGTAAACACAAAGAAGAATAAAGTAAAGAGGGTAGAAATTGGTCAAGACCAGATGTGTAAAGTACCTGAGTAAATGTAACTAATTACTGTACTTAATTATCTTTTCGGATACTTTGAAGTTATACTGAGTATCAAAGATATTAACAACTTTTACTCTCTACTTCAATACATTTCTGAATGAGTATCTGTACTCTTTACATTTTAAATGAGATTTGCAGTTACACACTTTGCATGGTACCTAGCTTTTCTGCAGCAGTTTATTTATGCTAGAAAATATATGATATCGCCAACTACAGGGCACTGAAAGTAAATCTTGTGCATTTTGCCCTTACCCACAAGGTTACTTTACATGAATGTGAGCTCCTTCGCAAGTAGTTGTGAATCACAGTTGTTTTATATATGAGATGAGGACATGACTGCAGCTGGAAATGAGGCAGAAACCAGCACATCCAGTGCAAGGAGACTTTTTAATTTTAATTAACTATTTTATTTATCCTTTATACTGCAGAGACCTTTTTGAAGGTTATTGTTCAGTTTTATTTTGGTTTTAGAAAATATGTGTGATTGCTCTCCTCACAAATCAGCTCTTTCTTGTTTTTGTTGCCTTATCCTGGTTATGTCATTTCCTGTCTCCCGTGATATTTGTAATCTTATCTTGTTCCGCTTGTTAGCCTCCTTGTTATGTCCATAAATGTAATTGTAGGAGTGTTTGTTTTTGTCTTTTCTCCTTTGCCTGTCGTTTTCTTCGGCTGCTACCCCTTGACTGCTGATTGGCTCACGAAGTTGTCAATCATCGTTAGGCGACGTGATGTCAACCTATCCGCTTCCAGTTAAGTAGTTAAAAGGATGCTGAAAAGAGAAATAGAGAGACTTCTCTTTTTTCTCTTTTTGCTCCTTGCTTGCTGTCATTTGCACTTGTTTTGATTTGTTATTAGTTTATGCCTATATCCTTTGTGTTTGTTTCTTGATCTTTATAACCTCTTGGTTGTTATTTTGTTTTGGTCTTTGTTACTTTGATTTGGATGGCGTTATTCTTTGATCTTTTAGTTATGCTCTATTACACTTACTCTTCACTTAAGAAAAAGGTGAATAGGGAAGATGTCGTACAACATCCTTTGTGCAACATCCTAGGTAACTCTTTGTATAGAAACACCAGGTAAGAGGTGAATGCCACCCACTGTATGTTTTGTTTGTTAGTTGAGATTAGGGAAGCATACGGCGCTTGGTGCTGAAGACTTGTTTTCCATTTTCTTCCTTTAGCTAGATAAGAGGTTTAATTAAGGTAGAATTGGTTTTGTTTCTTTCTTTCTTTTGGCGTCACTAGCGTCCCCTTTCTCTAGGGTTGATTTGTTTAGGTCTTCGCTTCCTTTTCTTGAGTTGTAAATATTTGTATATATTGATTGTGCGTTAGCAGTGCAAAGGTTGTGGGTTCGATTCCCAGGGAAGACACATACTAACAAAAAAAAATGTATAGCCTGAATGCACTGTAAATCGCTTTGGATAAAAGCGTCTGCTAAATGCATAAATGTAAATGTAAATATATATATATTGTCACATCCTCACCAGTCTAGGGTTGGTAAGGCCGGTGACAAGAATAAAATAAGAAAAACCACGACACTCCTCCTCTCCTGTCCCAGCTCACAAAGACCACAACAGCTGATTACAAGTTGACAAGTTTTATTGGTACATAAATCAAGAAGCGCATTTCTTCGGAAGGGGATCCAGGCCAAAATAACAAACCAAAGTAAACCATAGTGCCTGCCACACTGGTTGCGAAGCTCCAGACTCTGGGACTGAACAGATCTCTGTGCAGCTGGATCCTGGACTTCCTGACAGGCAGAAGTCAGGTGGTCAGAATCAACACTGGTGCACCACAGGGCTGTGTCCTCAGCCCACTCCTGTACTCCCTGTACACACACGACTGTACAGCAACACACAGCTCCAATGTCATCATCAAATTTGCCGATGACACAAGGCCTGATCACCGACAACGACGAGACGGCCTACAGAGAGGAGGTGAGTACCCTGACTAAATGGTGTCAGGAGAACCACCTCTCACTCAACATCGACAAGACCAAGCTCGGTGGTGGATTACAGGAGACAGAGCAGAGAACACACACCCATCACCATCGACAAGACACCTGTGGAGCGGGTGACCAGCTTTAAGTTCCTCGGCGTTCACATCACCGAGGACCTCACATGGTCTGCTCACACAGATGCAGTGCTGAAGAAGGCACATCAGCGTCTCTTCTTCCTGAGACGGCTGAGGAAGTTTGGAACGAGCCCCAGAATCCTCAGATCCTTCTACACCTGCACTGTGGAGAGCATCCTGACCGGCTGCATCACCGCCTGGTTTGGAAACAGCACCACTGGCAACCGCAAAGCTCTGCAAAGGGTCGTGCGAACTGCCCGCCACATTGTTGGAGGTGAGCTTCCCTCCCTCCAGGACATCTACACCAGGCGGTGTACAAGGAAAGCCTGGAGGATTATCAAAGATTCCAGCCACCCGTCCCACAGACTGCTCTCTCTGCTGCCCTCAGGGAGACGTCTCCGCAGCATCCGATCCCGCACTAGCCGATCCCACACTAGCCGACTGAGGGACAGCTTTTTCCCTCAGGCTATCAGGCTAATGAACAGTCAGAAATAACCCACCCTACATCACACTCCCACTCACACAACATGCCATGCACTTTACTTTAACACAGTTCTACCGGACTACACACACACACTGCACTAACACATATGCTATCACTGGACACCATACAATGCACATCCACGACATTGCATATGCATAATCTGTTGCACCTTTGCACAACTATCTGTTGCACAACCAATCTACTGTAAATTTATAATCTGTTGCACCTTCACATAATGCTATGTATAGATGTGTACATAATGTAGATGTGTACATACGGTGTATAATGTGTATCGATAACTAAGTATGTCTTTATAGTACACTGTGTGTACTGAGTATATGTATGTGTATTTTGCACATTGTCGTCTGTACAGTCTGTAAATATGTACTGTCCATATGTAAATTTGTTGTTGTTTTTTTGCACTGTCTGGAGCACGCTCGTAAGAATTTCACTCACCAAGGCACTTGTGATGTGGTGATGTGACAATAAAAGTAATTTGATTTGATTTTGATTTTATAATCGTAAGCGTAGTAATAGCCTACTGTTGAAAAACGTTATATCATCTCTTCTTGCAATAAGGAGAGCTCAGTCAATTTAATTTTAACTTTTGCTTGCCAATTATTACTAATATTATTATTTATTTATTTTTGCTTTGCATAATCATTGAGAAAGTTACCTTTTTATTAAAATATACATTTATACATTTCATCAACAAGTTTTATTTTCTGCTGACTATTTCCATTATGATATAATTTTATCACCAAGAAGTATTTTGTTTGCCATTTGGACTTTCTGTTTTAAATTTCTCGATAAAGCTTTTAAGTGCCTAATAAACAATTTCACCCCACACCTGACTGAGACTACATCAGTAACTTTTTCACCCTTATTTCTCTGTGATGTGTTGTTTTATAGATGTTTTTATATTTTAATTAGTATTTGGCACTTTTTTGATGATCTACAGTAAGGTGACCAGATTTCTGATATGAAAACCGGATACATTTCTTAATTCAGTGGTCAAAATATAACAGAAATCTCACTTGTGATGATCAAAAAGGGGACAATATATAAAATGTTTTCATTTTTTTAATTGTTGTGGGTTCCATATATTAATATCATAATTAATAATTACAGTGATGTTTGATGATCAAACTTCGACCCTCCTGAAGTGTTTCCAGAAAAGTGTATCATATGCATCAGACGTTTAGCTAACGGTCCGTGGGCGTGACGTCTGAAGCGGAGACTAGCATCGCACTGGTTCCCTCCACAAAAAGCATAAAGGATTTTTCCATAGGCTTTTGGATTATCGCAAAAAATAAGCTCTGTGTTCAATCATAGTTCACGAAAATTACACGTTTTGTCCATCAAGATAATCTTCACAAAATAATATAATTTTGATGAATTTTGAAGCCTAAATAAAAGCACCAGAACTGAAAAAGTAAACTTAGGCTATAAACGAACAACTGCACCATGGTCGCTCGCCTTCAACGTCACGACTACCGACAACTTTCTCAAACTTATTTTTAACGTTCAGTGAAAATAATTTACACTGTATATGAATTTTAATCCACGCTATATGAACCGTTTCATATAAACTGGAATACATACAAAACTAGAGTCAAACTAAAATTGAAATGAGACATTAATAATAAATAGTATAGCGAATAAATGAAATAATCATAACTAAAGGACATATGAAAGCACGTATTGCTGTAAATTTCGAAATAAGGTGCATTAAAAGTCAATAATTCCTTGATTAATTTGAATATTTTAATTTAAAATGTGTCAACAGCAGATCGAGCAAGTTTTTGGATATGGAAAGATTAAACTTATTTTAGTGAATAAAGCACCACATTTCAGCTCGTTTTGTTAGGGTGGGTACACAATATGTTATTTTATCCTTGCTCCTAGGAAATCCTCAATCAAGAATACTTTCTAACAGCTTCATGTGGCCGTAAACATTTAATTTTAACTTGGCTTTAAGCACTATGCATCGTTAAAATTTCACTTTCACCATGACTAAGCCGGTAAATGTGGTGTTTACATGTAATAATCATAATATGAGTTTACCTTATGTTACGAACCCAGAGTCTCTGCATCATTAGGAAAGCGATATAAAATGAGCATCTTCCCTCCAAAGACTTTTGTCTTTGAAACTGTACTTTGCTCATCTTTGTTTTGAAGATCCTTTAAAGCAAATCATTCATCTAAATAAATCCATAAAGTACAGAAGTGACTATGTGTTAGGCATTACAGTAATAAATAAATGTATAATTTTTTTATGGAAGGTGTGTCAATGATTAAACCCATACAATGATGGTGTATTGACCATCTAGAGTAAATACTTCTACATTAAAGACTTGAAGTTGTTTCTATAGTGTCAAATAGACATTTTGCACCTTGTTTTGTTTCGGGGTGACACTGGAAAGTTATTGACCTGTAAGGCGTGCTTTTGAAGAACCCCATTGAATACAGTAATGGTACATATTTAATGTAAATGTAGGGGTTGGCCAAATAAACTTCCTCTGTGATATCATGTTCCCTGATTCTTGCTACAAAAACGTGTCACAAAATTGTGCCTCTATTGTTTAAAAATGTTTGATAATTATTAAGTAATAGTTACAATTTAGTAACTAATTTTTCAAAACAGTTTACTGAAAATGATTATTTTTTCTTTAATTTCAGAGTTGATTGAAGAAAACGAGGAAAATTAGGAACTGAATGAAGAGGAGAAACATGTCAAAACTGTAGAAAAACCTTTGAGTCGCTCTCAAACCAAACAGAACAATTTAATGAAAAGAAGAGACAAGAAATCATTCACCTGCACTCAGTGTGGAACGAGTTTGACGAGCAAACAGAGTCTCGAGATTCACATGAGGATCCACACTGGAGAGAAACCTTTCACATGTGATCAGTGCGGGAAGAGTTTCAGACACCAAGGACACCTTAAGAATCACATGAAGAGCCACACTGGAGAGAAACTGCATGAATGTGATCAATGCGGAAAAAACATTTTTAAGAGCTTCAAGCCTGAAGAATCACATGAAAGTTCATTCTAAGGAGAAACCACATTCATGCTCTTTATGTGGAAAGAGTTTTTCACTGCTGCAGAATTTAAAAGTACATCAGAAGATACACACTGGTGTGAGAGAATATATGTGCTTTGAGTGTGAGAAGACTTTTCTTACAGCTGAACATTTGAAACAGCACCAGAGGATCCACACTGGAGAGAAACCTTACAAGTGTTCACACTGCAACAAGAGATTCAGTCAGTCAGGAGATCTGAAAACACACGAGAGGATCCACACTGGAGAGAAACCTTACAAGTGTTCACACTGCGACAAGAGATTCAATCGGTCAGAAACCCTGAAAACACACGAGAGGATTCACACTGGAGAGAAACCTTACAAGTGTTCACACTGCAACAAGAGATTCAGTCGGTCAGGAGACCTGAAGAAACACGAGAGGATCCACACTGGAGAGAAACCGTATCACTGCACTGCATGCAGGAAGAGTTTTGGTCGTTCATCTAATCTACGCAGACATACAAAAAGGATTCACGGTAAGTAGATCATCATCAGATCAAGTACTTTCAGGTCTGATGTAACGTCCTTACCAAATATGACATTTTTTAGGGTTTCAGGCCTGAAAAGTCACCTGAAAGTTTCATTCATCACTTGTAGTTTGTTTGCTCTTTATATGAAGGGTAGTGTTTATTGTTGTTTTTTTACATGTGTAAAACGTTCTTGTTCCTGAAGCTGAAGAAGAGGCTGTAAAACTTTTGAACTGACCTGTATTTTTACTAGAGCTGAAACTGACCAAGAAGTCCACATTTAGGACCTTAAAATCAGAGATATTTCATGTGATTCATTAATTCAGTTTCTTTTGTTTACCTGAATACTGCTGTTAGACCTCACTGAACAACTTTGTCTAAAAAACATTGTTTACTTCACTTGTTTGTTTTAATGTTATTCTGTTTGTACTTTGCTTCAGCTCTTATTGTATTATTGCCTTCAGTGATTGATTGATGACTTTTTGCTTTTATTGGTTAGTTTAATATTGGTATTTAGTTGTTTTATGAAGTATCAAAGCTATATAATAAAAGTAAATAAAAAAGAACTGATAAGCATACCATTAAAGTACCAGGTCGATAATCGTAAGAGTAGTAACAGCCTACTGTTAAAAAACGTTATATAGGCTATATCTCTTCTAGCAAAAAGGAGAGATCAGTCAATTTAATTTGTACATTTACTTGGCAATTATTACTAATATTATTATATATTTTTTTTATTTGCTTTGCATAATCATTGAGAAAATGTTACCTTTTTATTAATACGTTATCTTTAGTTTATACATTTCATCAACAAGGTTTATTGCTTGCTGACTGTATTTCCATTATGATTTATTTGTTTATTTATTTTTAAATATAATTTAAGCACCAAGAAGTATTTTGTTTGCCATTTGGACTTTGTTTTAAACTTCTCAATAAAGCTTTTAAGTGCCAAATAAACAATTTCACCCCACACCTGACTGAGACTACATCAGTAACTTTTTCACCCTTATTTTTCTGTGATGTGTTGTTTTATAGATGTTTTGATATTTTAATTAGTATTTGGCACTTTTTTGATGATCTACAATAAGGTGACCACATTTCTGATATGAAAACCGGGTACATTTCTTAATTCAGTGGTCAAAATATAACAGAAATCTCACTTGTGATGACTAATGTACTTCCTCTACAGTCAAAAATCTGGGTGTTATATTAGACCGCAACCTATCTTTTGAAAATAATATTTCCCATGTTGCAAAAACAGCATCCTTCCATCTTAGAAACATTCATGACCTCTAGACTGGACTATTGTAATGCACTGCTAGGTGGTTGTCCTGCATCTTCAATAAACAAGCTACAGATAGTACAAAATGCTGCGGCTAGAGTGCTTACCAGGTCAAGAAAATATGATCATATCACTCCCAATTTTACAATCTCAGCACTAGCTACTTATTAAGTTCCATATCAGCTATGAAATATTATTACTTGCCTATAAGGCCCTAAATGATTTAGCTCTTGTGTACCTAACTAGTCTTCTATCACGCTACAATCCAACCTGCTCCCTAAGGTCATAAACTCTGGACTCTTGGTAGTACCTCGGATAGCAAAGTCCACTAAAGGAGGCAGAACTTTTTCATATTTGGCTCCCAAACTCTGGAATAGCCTTCCTGATAACGTTCGTGGCTCAGACACACTCTCTCTGTTTAAATCTAGATTAAAGACACATCTCTTTAGCCAAGCATTCATATAATTCAGAAGCCAACCATCAGCGATTATTCTGAATTAACCAAATGTTGCCATAAGTTAATTATATTGAGTTTCTACAATATAAATCTATTTTAGAAACTTAATTTCCTGTGAAGTTGCTTTGCAACGATTGTATCGTAAAAAGTGCTATACAAATAATTTTAAATTGAATTGAACAGTCCTAATTTTTTTATCAGTTATTTAAGACGAAAATGCTTACATTTAGGGGACTCTCTGGATGATCTGGCCGCAGTGTGATCTGGGTACCCCTTGGTTTCAAGTAAGCTTGCGAAAATGCTTGGTTTTAAGGGGTATCTACCACTGCCCCTTAGCCCTACCCCTCGATCAAAATGAGAATTGTGATAGCCCTTACTCTCACGTGAACGCACAAAACTAAGGGGAAGGGGTAAGACAGAGAATTGGGATTCACCCTTAATCTTAAGTGTCAGTCTTAGAGATGATTCACGACACTTTGCTGTGCCCACAAACGGGATTTTGGATGTCAACATACGCATGGACCAATCATTGAAAAGATTTCCTCAATTAAGAATATTCTCAGATAAATTCAAATTGAATGGTTAAACTCCTAATCGAGTTTACATTCAACACAAATTTGACAATACATAATTTTCAAGAGTATACATTATGGTAAGTGTATTAAAGGTTCCTGCAAGAGGGACTTTTATTATGAAACTGTAGTAGTATTACGGAAGAGGGAAGTATAGTTCATTGAGCTGCTGTTGTTTGCTGTGTTCGTGTGATCTGTCACTGTCTGAAAGGATGATTATTCTAGTTTGTTTGTGGTGACTGCTGCAGATTTATCATCAAGGTGTTAGTCAAGGGGTTTACTCATCAACTACCCAATCAAAACCTAACAGTCCAAAAGATCTCTACAACAAAGTGGTCCTTCGAGCCGGATAGAGTATTCCCGTCTGACATAATGGATCCTGATGAGGAGATGGTTGGAGGTGCTCACCCTAAACGCCATACTCGTCCTCCTGCTTACCTACAGCAGTATGAAGTACAGTATGCACGAGGCAGACCTGTTGCTGAGTGTGATGTCACTCACTCCTGGGAGGCACCTGTCCTCCCCCATCATTCCAGCCTTACGCCACTCCACCTGGTGGTGACCTGGTCTGTTCTAATGGCTCACAGATCGTGTCCTCAGGCTATCAGCCTACACAGCATGCTGAATTCCATCAACCATCCTTCTCCTCACCTAGAGTGGCTGGTTTCATTACTCCTGCACACGATAGAGAGCTACAGAACCTGCGTCATGAACATGCACAGCTAATGCAGATTCATCAGGCTTTCCAGGTAGACCTGAACGAGCTGAGAGAAGTCCGTGCTTACCAATGACCAGGTCAGGACATGGATTCGCAGTAACAACCGTTCTTGGCGCTGTGCTAGGGCACACCATGCTGCTCAATGTGACCTTAAAAAGCCCTGCAACATCTGCCAAGGGAGCCATCTCCGCCCTCTTCATGAAGTGAATGTCAGTCAATCCCAGAAGGAGGATTTGACTAACCTGAAAAAGAGCTGCCTGACGAATTCCTCTCCAGATAGATTCCTCCTGGATAAACCCTCGGTCAAAGGGCGGGTTATGCTCAAAGTGGTTCCAGTGAATCTGCATTATGAAGATCGAACCTTGGACACATTTGCTCTTCTTGATGATGGGTTGGAGAGGACCATTCTTCTCTCCACTGCAGTCAAGGTCTTGGGCATTCCGGGTGTCCAAGAAGACCTTCCGTTGCGGACAGTGAGAGATGATATCCAGGTCATTCAAGGTTACTCTATTTCCTTTCACATCTCTTCACTTTGTAAACCTCAGGCCAGTTATAAGATCAGTAATTCCTTCACTGCCGATTGTCTTAACCTGTCTCACCATCGCAAGAAACTTCCGGTGGCGCTGCTGAGTTCAGACGCCTGTGAATTAGCTCCGCTCAGAATTGTGCTTTTATGTGTGTTTCTACCTATTTTTTTTATTTATTTTTTACTTCTCTTTTGATACGTGTATGTCTGCAATGATTATGTACGACAGAAGAACACTTTTGGACATTGGACATCGCTACACTAACCTGATTAAGGATACTTTATCCACGGACCCAGCGTGGCCATTGGAGATACTTCGGAGCACCGAGTTGAACAATGACCACCTGAACAACCGCAGGAGGCGAAGGAAACACCGCGGGAGACGTGCTGGAATACGCAGCAGACTGAGGAAAAGGGCACACAGTCCTCCTCTACCGAGTATTCTGCTCGCTAATGTCCAATCCTTGGAGAATAAGATGGACGATCTTAGAGCCAGGATTAGTTTCCAACGAGACATTAGGGACTGCAAATCTTTTGTCTGACCGAAACGTGGCTCACGCCAACGGTCCCGGACACCGCTGTAACGCCGTCTGATAACTTCTCTGTTTTACGGATGGACAGAACAGCCGAGGCCGGAAAAAACAAAGGTGGTGGAGTGTGTTTCTTTATTAACAAGAAATGGTGTGACCCCGGAATATCTCCATTCTGTCGCGTTCCGTTCGCCTCATCTGGAACATCTCTCCATTATCTGCCGCCCCTTCTATCTGCCCCGGGAATTTACATCGGTCCTCGTGTTGCCGTTTATATTCCTCCACAAGCGACACTAGCGTGGCTTTGTCAAATCTCCACGATGAAATCAGCGGATATATCAACAAACATCCCGACGCTGCATGCATCATCGCTGGAGACTTTAACAAGGCCAACCTCAAGAAAGTCCTGCCGAACTTTCATCAACACATATCCTGTCCAACCAGAGGACTGAATACACTGGATCACTGCTACACTCCGCTCAACAACGCCTACAAAGCCCACTCACTGCCGGCTTTTGGCAAATCAGATCATGTCGCCATTTTTCTCACGCGGAATACAAACAAAGGATCGCTCGCGAGCCGCCGGTGGAGAGGGAAGTGACGCGTTGGTCCCCCCACTCTGAAGCTACGCTACAGGCGTCTCTTGATGACGTCGACTGGGACATGTTGGGCGAGTTCATCTGACGTCAGCGAATTCACGGATGTAGCAGTAAGCTTCGTAAACACGCTAACCGAGCAAGCCACTGAAACGGTAACAATAAGGACATTTACTAATCAGAAACCGTGGGTGGACAGATCAATCCGTGATGCGGTTAACAATCGCACTGCCGCATACAATGCCGGTCTGTTGTCAGGGAACATGAGCGAGTACAAAACATCATGCTACGCTCTCCGGCGTGCAATACGAGCCGCTAAGCGCCGGTACAGTGAGAAAATTGAGTCACATTTCCAGCTCAATGACTCTCGTCGCATGTGGCAGGGACTGAAGACCATCTGTTCCTCTGGAAATAAATCCTCCGCAGAGGTGAGAGCAGATCCGCTGCTGGCCGAAGAGCTAAACACTTTCTACGGTCGCTTTGACTGCAACGGCGGCGCAAATCTGCCGAACTGCCCGTCAGGAAGCAGCAGACAGAGCAGCAATGATCATGTAATCACCTTTTCAGAGGATGACGTTCGGAGGGAACTAAAGAGAGTGAACGTCAGGAAAGCAGCAGGACCTGATGGGATTACTGGCCGCGTTCTGAGGTCCTGTGCTGATCAGCTTGCCGGATTGTTTACTTCCATCTTTAATGAGTCCCTTGCTACCTCTGTTGTTCCCACCTCCTTTAAAAAATCTGTCATAATCCCTGTGCCTAAGAACAGTAAACCCTCTTGCCTGAATGACTATCGTCCAGTTCCCTCACATCGACGGTCATGAAGGTTTTTGAGAGACTTTTAAAGAAACACATTTGCTCCTCCATCCCTGCTACCTTGGACCCTCTTCAGTTTGCCTATCGGCCAAATAGGTCTACTGATGATGCCATCTCTCAGGTACTGCACTCCTCCCTCACTCACATCGACAGCAAAAATGGCAACTATGTCAGGCTGCTATTCATAGACTATAGCTCAGCTTTCAACACTATAGTCCCCACCAAGCTGACTGTTAAACTTCAGACCTCGGCCTAAACACTTCACTTTGTGACTGGATTCAAGATTTCCTCACCGCCAGACCACAAGTGGGAAAGTCGGCCAGTTCACCTCCAACTCCATCACCTGAATGTAGGAGCCCCACAGGGCTGTGTCCTGAGCCCCCTGCTTACTCTCTCTACACACACGACTGCGTGTCCTCACACAGCTCCACCTCTATTGTCAAATTTGCGGATGATACTGTGGTTCTGGGCCTCATCAACAACGGTGACGAGGCCGCATACTTGGATGAGGTGGAGAGACTTACATCATGGTGCCAGGAAACTGTCTCTCTCTGAACGTGAGCAAAACTAAGGAGCTGATCGTGGACTTCAGGAAGAGACAGCAGCAGCCCTACACTCCTCTTATGATCAGTGGGACCCCTGTGGAGAGGGTGAGTAGCTTCAAGTACCTCGGTGTAAACATCTCCGAGGACCTGACTTGGACTACACACATTCAATCACAGGTTAAGAAAGCCAGGCAAAGGCTGTACCATCTGCGACAGCTGAGGAAATTCAGGGTCTCACCAGCTATCCTGAAAACTTTCTATTCAGGGGCCATAGAAAGTGTTCTAACTCAGTGCATCTCAGTGTGGTATAATAATGCCACAAACCAGGACTGCAAAGCTCTACAGAGAGTCGTGGCTTAGCTGAGCGCATCTCAGGGTCTGCTCTCCCCTCTCTGCAGCACATCTACCTCAAACGCTGCAGAAGCAGAGCTGCAAAAATCCTCAAAGATTCTACTCACCCCGGTAACCATCTTTTCTGTTTACTGCCATCTGGCAGGCGCTTCAGGAGCATGATGGCAAAGACTGAAAGACTGAGGAAGAGCTTCTTCCCTCAGGCCATCAGGCTCCTAAACACAAAACTCTGTTTCATAAACACTCACAAGACCCATTGTCAACTGTAAATATCATCACATTCTCATCATTGCTGCTCTATGTACAATACCATGAACAACCCGTCTGCATATCCCTCTTATTCACATTACTATTTATTAAGTCCCAGTACACTGTTTTTTTGTTTTCTTTTTTTGTACATCTTATTGTTTTTTTGCACATCTTGTTGTTTTTTTGCACATCTCATTGTCTTTTGCACATCTCATTGTCTTTTGCACAATTATTGTTTTTGCACATCTTATTGTTTTGCACTTTTTTATTTCATTGCACATTTTATTCTTATTTCTCCTTTTCTTACCATATGTATGCCCTTGTGTTATGTTACTTATATAATTTGTATTCTTATTGTTTTGCACTGTCACTGAGCGGACCTGATTCGATTGCATTTCACTTCTAGTTATGCCCTGTATAACTATTATGTGACAAATAAAGAAACCTTGAAACCTTGAAACCAATCTTACCCTGTAGAACACCTACAACAGAAGTACAGACATCTGCGTGGTCTCCCGATCCGTACACTTACGGATGTCCAACCTTTACTTCTCATCGGCTCTGATCAGCCCCATCTCATAATGCCCCATCTCGATGGGGCGGCCGGGGTGTGCCAACTGCAGTTTACACACGCCTAGGATGGACGCCGGACATGGTCCTATACCTTCCATGGGGTGTCCTCCTACTCCACGGCAATGCCTGCTAGACTCCATAGCTCCAATTCATGACGAACTACTTCGGAATGTTCAACAACTGTGGCAGTTGGATACAGTTCCACAGTGGGAGGGAAAAGAGGTAACACGGTCCAAGCAGGATCGTTGTATTGTTGTTGTATAGAGGATCAGGAGGCACTTCAGCTGCTTGACCGTAAGACTCTCATCTTGGAGATGGAGGGA
Organism: Schizopygopsis pylzovi; assembly: GCA_027422435.1. Classification (NCBI taxonomy): domain Eukaryota; kingdom Metazoa; phylum Chordata; class Actinopteri; order Cypriniformes; family Cyprinidae; genus Schizopygopsis; species Schizopygopsis pylzovi. Next base: position 89,375 of record JAPDDL010000639.1, read on the forward strand.
ATCTATCGGTTAGCTACACCCCTACTGTGGTGAAAGGACATGCCTTTGTTGAGTGCACCTAAAGAATCAGTCCTACCTACCCTTCGTAGTGTTGAGAGGCGTCTGCTGAAGGACCCTGTAAAAGCTAAAGTCTATGAAGAGGAGATGAGAAAACTCATTGAGACAGGAGCTGTTTGGGAGGTGACAGATCTTATACCTGACTCACCTGAATGTTGGTACATCCCCCATCACCTTGTTAGTCACAATGGAAAGTTTTGTCTTGTCTTTAACTGCTCCTATCAGTACCAAGGACAAAGCCTCAATCAGTACCTGTTGCCAGGACCCACCCTCGGAGCCTCACTGTTGGGCGTCCTTATCCGTTTCAGAGAACATCCTGTGGCTGTGAGTGGAGATATTACGGCGATGTTTCATCAGGTGCGCCTTATACCTGAGGACTGTTCCTTACTCCGTTTCCTTTGGCGGAACCTGAAAATGGATGAGGCACCCAAGTTTCTTGAATGGCAGGTCCTGCCCATCGGTACAACCTCCAGTCCGTGCTGTGCCACTTATGCACTGCAACGCCATGTCCGGCAACACCACCTGACTGATGAGACAATTCGGTTTTCAGTGGAGAGGTGTTTCTATGTCGGTAATTGCCTGCAGAGTCTGCCTACTGCAGATGAGGCTCGGAAATTGATTGATCGACTAAGGAATATCCTTTCTGGAGCTGGATTCGAAATTCACCAGTGGGCCTGCAATGATCCTACTGTGCTAACTCATCTACCAGCCGATGCCAGAACTGCAAGTGTGGAGCTGTGGTTGACACAGGAGAAATCAGACATCCCTGAATCTACACTAGGTCTGAGCTGGAATTGGCAGACAGATTCTTTGTCCTACAAATACTGACCTGTGACGTACAAGACTCCAACTTTGAGGAACATTTATAAGGTCCTAGCTACCCAGTACGACCCCCTTGGATGGCTTTTACCTTATACAACTCGGGTGAAAGTCATCATTAGGCAATTATGGAACAAGGAGAGAGGGTGGGATGACCCCAGCCTACCACCTGAGCTCCTTCAGTCCTGGAGTGCATGGGAGGAGGAACTCCGATACCTTCCTTGTATCTCCTTTCCTCGCACTTATGTCCCTCCTGAGGTTGGGATGGATGGTGTTATCCATGAGGTACATATCTTTTCGGATGCCTCTGAGCAGGCATATGGAGTGGTGGCTTACCTCCGGACTACCGACCAAGGTGGTGAGACTTACCTGTCCTTCATCATAGCACACTCTAGCATCACTCCTAAACGAGCTCACTCGATTCCAAAACTGGAACTCTGTGGAAGTCTAGTCACGGCACAGTTGGCTAAGTTACTAGAGAATGAGTTAACACTACATGTCCAGTGCATTTCCCTGTGGACAGACTCTACCACAGTCCTTCAGTGGTTGAATTCTGAGTCCTGTCACTTCAAAGTCTTCGTGGGGAACAGAATCGCTGAGATCCAGGAGCTGACAGATAAGTGCTCTTGGCGTTACGTAGGCTCTGCGGACAATCCCGCTGATGACCTTACGAAAGGAAGACCTCTCCAGTACATGGGCGCACTGAACCGATGGTCTCAAGGACCCGCTTTCCTCCTCCAAGATCCCAAAGAATGGCCAGTAATCTCTAAGACTGAAACCAGGAAAGACCAGGTTGAGCTACGGAAATCTACCTTCTGTGGGATCAGTACCTTTCCTCCCTCGTCTGATAACACTGATGGATGGAACTACAACACCTGTCAAGAACTGTTGGATGTTACCGCCAAAAAACTTCAGACCAACTTGGTTCCAGGGACTTCTCCAGAGGCTGAGGATTACCGCCAGGCTGAGGTCCGTATCCTCAAACAGGTGCAGCAGGAATCCTTCCCTGAGGATTATAATCTGTTAGGGACTGGAAAGCCAGTTATGTCCGGCAGTCGGCTAGTTACCCTAGCTCCTGAAATGGATTTGTCCAGTGGTCTGATAAGGGTCGGAGGTCGTTTGCGGAGAACTCTAGGCATCGAGGACTCCATTTTACATCCTCTGGATCCTAGCCACCCCGTCACTTGCTTGATCATTCACCATTATGATGATCAGTTACATCATCCTGGATCGGAACGGTTGTTCAGAGATATACGGAGATACTATTGGATTATCCGTGGCCGCGAAGCTGTCCGCCGGTTTCAACACGACTGCCCAGAATGTTCAATGTTGGAGGGCCCAACCGACAATCCCTAAGATGTAAGATCTACCTGTTGCGCGCCTTCAGCTCTACAAACCTGCCTTCCATTCTTCTGGCGTGGACTGCTTTATACCCCTGCTTGCCAAAATCGGGAGACGCACCAAGAAGCGTTGGGGTATTCTCTTCAAATGTCTGACCACAAGAGCCGTCCATTTAGACCTATTGCATAGCATGAGTACCGACTCATTTCTCATGGTCCTTAGAAGGTTTATTGCGAGAAGAGGAACACCAGCGGCATTATGGTCGGATCAAGGTACAAATTTCCGCGGGGCCAAAGGGAGTTACAGGAAGCATATACCGCATTGGTTCCTGATATACAGCGTCAGCTTGCCCAGCAAAGGATCCACTTCCACTGTAATCCTCCATCAGCCCCTCATTTTGGTGGAGTTTAGGAGAGGGAAGTAAGGTCAGTTAAATTGGCCTTGTACACAGTTTTGGGTTCACAGTCAGTTCCCGAGGAAGTCTTAATGACAGTCTTGCTGGAAGTAGAGGCCATCTTAAACTCAAAACCCTTGGGGTATGTATCATCAGATGTGGCAGATGCTGACCCAGTGATGCCAAACTGTCTCCTCATGGGGCGGCCCGATGAATCTCTGCCTCACGTCGTTTACCCTGAATCAGAGATGTTGAGTCGCCACCACTGGAGACACTCACAGATCCTAGCAAACCAATTCTGGTCTAGGTTCATACGGGACTACCTCCCTAGTCTCCAAACCTGGCAGAAATGGCAATCCTCTCCTCCCAACCTAAAGGAGCAGACATTTGTTATGATTGTAGACCCCCAACTACCTCGGAGTTTATGGCCTGTAGGACGAGTGATCAAGACCTACCCAAGTCTAGATGGTCATATTAGGTCTGCTGATGTACAGATAAAGGGACAAGTTTATACCAGAACTGTAGCCCGCCTGGTAATCCTGCCAGCCTTACCAAAGGATAGACTTAAGGCCCCCAACACTGATTAGTTAAGTCGCCTTTCTGGAAGCAAAGATGCTCTGCATCTTTGGGGGCGGCTGTATTAAAGGCTCCTGCAAGAGGGACTTTTATTATGAAACTGTAGTAGTATTACGGAAGAGGGAAGTGTAGTTCATTAAGCTGCCATTGTTTGCTGTGTTTGTGTGATCTGTTTGAGACACTGAAAGGATGATTATTCTAGTTTGTTTGTGGTGACTGCTGCAGATTTATCATCAAGGTGTTAGTCACTGACCGCAAAAATATCTACACCTTTCATTGTATGTATGTGGCCCTACCTTTCTCTGCCAATACACCATCTAAAGCTGATTACCTGTCTCCTCATTATTGGTGCTCTGACCGGCATCCAGGGGGGTTTACTCATCAGCTACCCAATCAGAACCTAACAGTCCAAAAGATCTCTACAACAGTAAGGAAACAAAGCATCATCACAACTCAATTTAGGGTGCCGATAGAAGATAGTATAGTGTATATATGATAGTTGAAGATATCTTGTTGCTGATGACTTTGACGACATCAAGACAATGATTATTATTATTATTAATATCCATCAAAAATAGACTAGGTGCCTGTCTTTAGTGATGCAGTGCAGAGAGCCGCTTCAGAAACTTGTCACGGAGCGGTGGGTCAGCTCCGGTGGCCATGGAGCTGTAACGTGCCACAGAAGCATGCAGTGTAAATAAGGAGTAAGAGATTTATTCATCATACAGTGTAGACCGCATAATACTCGTGCCAGACTGAAGTCAGTTATGATGGTCTTTGGTAATGTAAATTTTCTTTGTTCGTTTTGAAAAACAGGAAATGTAACCGTTTGATTAACTGCTCATCGACAAACATTTCAAGAACATTCTTCCTCTGAATCCTCTCCTGAAAAATGTGCACAGCGCATGTCTCTGTCTCCTCAGTGCCATTACAAGCCCCTGCTGGCAACACCTAACCACTTGAGAGACCTCTCCAGCTGTCTTAAATAACTGGGAGAGTAAGAGTGATTCTTAGCTTTAAGAAATGTGTTAACTTGCTTTTATACTAAAGTTTGAAAGTAGTAGATTTCATGAATTCTCAGCACTTCAGACTAAAATGGCACTTTGAGAAGCTTGATAAATACGGGCCCAGAACCGAAACTGACCAAGAAACTGAATTACACCGGAGGCCCCGAGTCCACATTTAGGACCAGAAAATTAGAGATTCTGTCATGTGATGACAGCAAGACTGAAGCTGATTTTACTTTTGATTAATTCATTCAGTTTCTTTTATAGCCTATTATTTACCCGAATACTGCTGTTAGACCTCACTGAAAAACTTTGTCTAAAAAGCATTGTTTAGGCCTACTTAACTTGTGTTGTTGTTATTTTGTTTGTACTTTGCTTCTGTTCTTATTGTATTGTCTTCAGTGATTGTTTGAGGACTTTTTACTTGCATTGGTTAGTTTAGTATTAGTTGTTTCATGAAGTATCAAAGCTATATAAATAAATGTAAAAAAAAAATAGAACTGATGAGAATACCATTAAAGTACCAGGGGCCGGATCCAAAAAAATCTTCTTAAGAAATAAGTTAAGAATTTCTTAAGATAAATTCCACGAAGTTCGTGAGAATCTTAAGTGCAATTCTTGAAAAATTCTTAAGCTCTCAAATATATTCGTAAGAATATCTTACATTTTTTCTTAAGAAGAAAATAAGAATGAAAATGTCTTTATCTGAGTGAATACATGACGCACTGATAAACTCACCCTTTATTGTCTTTTTGCGCTTCCTGCAGGTTACCCTCATAATCATAATAAGCAAGCGCACTCTTTTTGTCGCGACTTTGACTGGCGCTCAGCTTCACGTTTTTAATGCGGCGTGTTTTTGATCAGCCTGTCTCAAGTTGTAGCGATCTGTTTCGGTTGAGATAAGAAATAAAGATGGCGTGTGAAAGTTGCGTTTGGTGGTTAGTTTGTGTATAAATCTATATTTCTGACTAACTTTTTGCACTTTTAGTGTTATTTCTAGCGAGAAACCAGTGTTATAGTAATTAAATATTAATTTAGTTATCACCAAAACTCGTTCTATGTTGTTGTAGATCATTAAACCGTTACGCTGCCTCAGAATCCTTTCCGAACTCAGTTTCGCGAGGTGCCTCCGTACAAAAACGCTGCCTTAAGTCATTGCCTGACAGGGCAGCGAGGCAGCAAGTCAGCTGCCTAAGTTTTCTGATGCAGCTTCTGTCGTATTTATAAACTCAAATAAAAGCGTCAAATTAAAGCTTCCTATCTGACTCGTTTTTGTAGAGTTACTATTGAGTTTTGAAGTCAGCTATAAGTAGCGTCACACACAGGCTAATCATGACCGATCATTGTTTACATTAGCATCCCTGTCACTTCAGAAAACTCGTGCACAATCTCATTAATAGTCCTACTGTGTATTCTATGTTGCTAATGTTGTAATGCTTAAATATAACAATTAATTTAAAATAACCCAGTACATTTATAAAATAATTCTTACTGTTTGGGATCTAAGACAAGTCTGGGACTGTCCTAAATTTAAGAAGTCATTTACCATGATTTTAAGAAGATTCTTTTCAAGAATTTGAATTATTCTTAAGTTTTGTCTTAAGAACAATCTTATGAAAAAAAAGATAATAACATTCTTAAGAATATTTTTTGGGAATACAAAATATTCTTACATTTTTTCTTGAGTTAAAAAAAATAAGAAGAAAATGGAAGTTAAGAAGAAATTTCTTCTTAAGAATGTTTCGTGAGTCCGGCCCCAGGTCAATAAGGAAGATCGCGAGTAGTAATACTGTTAAAAAACTTGTATCCATCTCTTCTTGTAAGTCAGTACGAAGAGACCAAAGTTAGTTTTCATTTTTATTTGGCTTTTTTATATTTTTATAAATTTTTGCTTTGAGTTATCATTGAGTAAATGTTACATTTTTATTAATACGTTATCTTTAGTTTATAAATTTCATCAACAAGTTTTATTGTCTGCTGACTGTATTTCCATCAGGATCATATATATCTATCAGGGCCGTAACTACCATAGACATTGAGGGGGACAAGTCCCCCCCCAATAATTAGAAATGCCCAAAGTATAATTTTCAGTCTGCTCAGCCTCAGCGGGCTAACAACGCTCGTCAAAGTCAAATTAATTGAACAGGCCAATCAAATCAAAGTACACTATAAAAAGTGCTAAGTTGACTTAGCTTAAAAACATTGAGGAAACCCGTTGCCTTAAAATTATTAAGTAAATAATAATTACAAATAATATTTTAACGGAGCTGTCAAGTTCACTTAATTTAATTTTTGTATTTTAATAATACATAATTTTAAGGCAATGGGTTTCCTAAATGTTTTTAAGTTAAGTCAACTTAGCACTTTTACAGTGTAGGGGGATTTAGGAAGCTCCTAATCATTTAATGTTAGTCAACTGTTTGACGATAGAAATGTTATATGACCGACAGTTATATCAGTGCAATGTTTGAATTCGGAGAGAGAGAGAGATTAAATGTGTTAATTATCTGCATCTGTTTGTCTTTCCCTACAAACAATGAAACTGTGAATTTAGTCCTACTTCAAAAACATGTCGTTGATGAGAAATATTCAGTATGATTCAGTATATGGAAACTTTATTACATGGGCGTAACCACCATATACTTTGGGGGGGACGTGTCCCCCCCAATGTTGGAAAAATACCAATCTGTCCCCCCCAATAATAGGCCTATTATATTGTAATATGTGACATATGATATGCCCTCCTTTTATGAACCCTGGTTGTAGCCTAGTGGATCTGTTGTTATTTCCGATTTACTTTCAATTTAGGAAAAACAAGGGAAACAAAACGGTGTGACCACCCCCCCTCGATTGTACACTTGGTTGAGCCCGTAAACCGCTCAGTCCGACTGTCACTGGTGCTTAAATGAAATGAAGGTAGGAGCTAAAAGAAAGAAGCAGGACGAACAGGCGGACATTCGCCTTTTTTTCAGACGGTATGCAAGTAGACACCTAAAAAGTAGTGCCATGGTCAAAAATACCGCGAAAATTTTTGAATAAATGTGAAATAATATCACGTTTAAATGGCTCAGTATTACAGCTAGGTAGCTAGCATGATACCCTGAAAATAGGCTGAATAACTGCTGGAGTCACAGACCAAGGAGTTCCCGCACTTCCCACTCCATTGATAAGCCTCTATTCATTCGTTGATGGACTGGCCTGTTTGTTTTTACGATCTGATCCGCGACTAACCTTAAAAAAAATATCTGGGGGAGGGCTCACATTTGGACCCCCCCCAATATCTATACCATGGTTATGCCCCTGCTTTATTACAATAAAAGTCGTCGGTAGTGTTGACATGTTTGTGTGTGCGAGTAATGTGTGTGTGTGCGTCAGTCAATATATATATATATACACTTTTAGCACCAGGAAGTGTTATGTTTGCAAGTTAGAATTTGTTTTGAATTTCTTAAAGCTTTTAAGTCCCTATTAAACTATTTTACCCCACTGAGACTGATCTGCTGCATAAGTAACTGTTTCAGCCTTATTTTTCCGATGGTGTGTTGTTTTATTGATGTTTTGACATTTTAATTAGTATTTGGCTTGTTGTTTATTTTTTAATGCGCTTGAGCCCTGTGATGACGTCATCACGCGCGCGCTCTCACCAGCCTTCTTCCAGTGAGGTGAGCAGCTCGCGGTATTTCACGTGTTTACCTGATTGTAAACACACTTAACCGTTACTTTAAGCAACATTCAAAGAGGTAATTTCTGAATTGTTTTGTTTCTGCGTTAACTGACTAGAACGTGTATCACAGCAGGCGGTGAGCATGTAAGTGAAAATGTTCATATATTATTGCACACGATCAAAAATCGTCATATCGCACACCCCTACTCCAGAACTGTTAATGTCCACATTAAGCTCATTTTATTGCTGTTAACAGACTTGACACATGACAGATATCAGCTATTGTGACATTACAAGATATAACTTCAACAGCATTTATTCATAAATCTGTGATGAACCATGTTTCATAGCTTTAAAACACTCAAAATAGTGGGTTATTTGTTTTTCTGTGTTTAATATTTGGTTTATTTTCATTATGGTGTTTATTCCATTATCAAAAAACTTCTGTATATCTTCATTTTTATATTTTTCCTTGCTTGTTAGTTAGATAAAAATAAATACATGTAGGGATGAAATATGTGCATACAATTCTTATAAAAAGAGACAAAAATAGGAATATGGTTTGCACTGCACTCAAAAAAGAAACATAATTCTTTCTTTTTTTCTACAAAACATTTTCTATTATGGTCCGTCCATTAAAATTTGTAAAATTTAAGTGAACATAATTATGTTGTGCTGGGACTACTGTACATTCATAATTTTTGTTGGCACGCACAACTAACTTGAACACTTGATGCGTAGTTCCCAGCATGCTTTGCATGGGATCGCATTAAGAGGCAAGTCAAGTTTATTTATATAGCACATTTCATACAAAATGGTAATTCAAAGTGCTTTACATAAAAGGAAGTAAAATAATCATAAAAATAATCACAACAATAAAACCAGAAATTTAAAAACATTTAAAATGATTAAAAAATGTATTAAAAATGAAGTTAGAACAGTTAGAAATAAAATGATTATACATAAAATACTGTGCAGTCAGTACGGACGTAGCACAGCGCTCATTCAACAAATGCACAGCTAAACAGATGAGTCTTGAGTCTGGATTTAAATGTGGCTAATGTTTTAGCACATCTGATCTCTTCTGGAAGCTGGTTCAAACTAGAGGTCTTCACGGAGGACCCGAGTACTCGGGACCTGACCCGGGACCTGTACGGGTTCGGGTTTATATTTTAAATGGTCAGCCGGGTCGGGTTCCAATCTATTACTTCGGGTCCCGGGTCTTTTTAACTTTGAGTGTAAATGAGTCGATCGGAGAACACCGCACCTGCCAGAGATCAGCATCAGTCAGCATGCTTGTGTTTTGTAACTTGCAAGATGTAAAATTAAGATGAGAAAAGTGTGAGCGGGAAATAAGGTGGAAAAAGAAAACACGCGCAACCCCAGCCGCCAGAAACCGAGCGCTGGTGGAGTTAATGTAGTGCTGCACATGGACAGTGATCATGGATTCCTTCATGAGTGATGTGAAATAAATAGCTGAAGAGACGCTCCTGTTATTGAACACACATGCAGTAAAGTATAACGAACTTCTAATTCTGTGCGTTTTTTGCTAAAAAACTATATTTGCTCCAAGTCTTTATTACAACCAACAAAAAGTATGGTTATTATAGTTCAAAAGGGTAAACGTAACAGTCGAAGTTGACTCGAGATGGAAAAAAAAAAACTGCAAAGTTGCATTAGTCATCCATCTCCGTGACAGCAAGTAGACTTTTAAAGGTGGAATAATGTGTGGATTAAGACTCTTTCAGTCGGCAAGAGAGAGGAACAGCCTAACATGGATGGAAATGTATTGGCAAAGAGGATTGTAGGCATCACAGTCAGGGGAGAGAGCTACTATCCGTAGTCAAGGCAAAGGTTGTTTTTTTGGCAAATTGTTTATTGACTTAATAGCATTTTCTGTGCAATATGTGCCAATCGGGACGGGTGCAGTTGAGTCTGTATCTTCCCAGCTGAGTTCGGGTCCAACTTTCTTATAAAATACAGGTCTGGGTCGGTTCCATGCAGCATATTTACGGGTCTCTTCGGGTTCGGCTAGGAATTTTTGGACTCGTGAAGACCTCTAGTTTCAACTCCAGACAGCATAATAGCTAAAAGTGGACTCCCTTTGTTTTGTGTGAGTCCTTGGTAGGGGTCGACCGATATGTGTTTTTCAGGGCCGATACCGATACCGATTATTACAGATCAAGTAGACCGATAACCGATATTTTGAACCGATATACATGTCTGGTGTAAAAATGAAAATTAATGCCAAAATTAATAATAACACGAGCGCTGACAAAAAACGTTCTTTAAATGCTTTTAAACATGTCTTTAATTCTGAAAACTGTTAATAACAACAACATTTCCGTTGATTTTAATTTACAGTACAGTGCAAATGAAGGCATAAAACATTAATTTAATTTATCTTTTAATCAAATGAGAGTTAGACTTTATTTTTGGCAAACAAATGAGTTTACTATTAAAATTAAAACATGGAAGAAATAGCGTATTGTGTTATTATTCTCAACAAAAGTTGTAATAATTGTTGTAGTTGTATTACGTATACAGTAATATATTCGGCTAAACCGAACTTATATTTTGACAGGTTGCCATGAGGACCTTTTAAGTTTCTGTAGCCTATGTATATATGATATGACGATCGTTTTACTCAAATGAAACGGTCAAATGCTCGTGAACGTGACTGTCCGAGCAGTTCTGGGGATGTTGTTCATGTATTTATGTCCTATTTATGTGAAAACACCCGACTTCACGCGCTCTTCATGTATGTGTGCAGTAAACAAACCGGTCTGTGTCATTCATTAACAGAATGCAGAAATCAGGATTATATTTAAAGTGTTTTTGCGGCTTAATATTTATAGATATAGTCCATAGCGCGAAACGATTTAAGTGTCTGACCTACTTTTGATTAATTAATCCAAACTTCACAATTCCGCGAATTCCGCGTTATACGGTAAATTATTATATGACTGCATTCCGCGACCGGTGCATTTTCCGCATCGCGGACATCATAGTGGATTGTGATTTATTGCAACTTCAGCAACGTCTGCTGCTGCCTTACCTTTGAGAGACAACTGATGCGTGATCACTGAGGCAGCTCCAGTTAGCAAGTGCTCTCGGTGTGAGACCGTCTTCAGTTTTCCGCGTTGATTGGTCGGACTCGTGACTCTCTACATATCAGATGAGCGGTGGGCGGAGATTGCTCTCAGAGATTGAGAGATCGCCTCACTCTCACAGAGTGTTGAGCTCAGACAGGCTGCATCGAGCCAAATAGTGCATTTAAACATTAAATAATTTCACCTGTATTATTTATTCACCAATAAATAATGTCACCTGTAAATAGTGTGTTTGTTTGCATTATATAAAAAAAATAAAAAATAAAATTATAAAAAAAAATTATCGGCAAATATGTTTTGAAAATGGCCGATATCGATAATCGGTAAAATGCTTAATATCGGCGCCGATAATCGGCCAGGCCGATAATCGGTCGACCCCTAGTCCTTGGTATTTCTAACTGACTCGATCCTAATGATCTGAGGGGTCTGTTAGATTTATATTAATTGAGCATATCTGCAATGTATTTAGATACTATGCGATTGAGTGATTTATAAACAAGTAAAAGTACTTTAAAATCAATCCTACATGTAACATGAAGCCAGTGCAAGGACCTGAGGACTGGTGTGATATGCTCAGATGTTCTGGTTCTAGTCAGTATCCTGGCAGCAGCGTTCTGGATGAGCTGCAGCTGTCTAATGCTCTTCTTTGGAAGGAGACCATTACAATAATCCACCCTGCTGGTGATAAAGGCATGAACAAGTTTCTCCAAGTCTTGACTGGAAACTAAAAATCTAATTATTGCAATGTTTTTGAGATGATAGTATGCTGATTTAGTTGTTTGACCCTTAGAATCAAGGTATGCATTCACCTTGAAAACTTCATCATTGTTTCCAAATTCAATGACTTCAGTTTTCTCCTTGTTTAACTGAAGAAAGTTCAAGCACATTCAACTGTTAATTTCAACAATACAATGGCAGAGGGAGTCAATGGGGCTATAGTCATTTGGAGATAAGGCTAGGTAAATCTGGGTATCATCAGCATAGCTGCAATTTGGTTCTTTCTCATTAATTGACTTAGTTGGGAGTATATACAGGCTAAACAAGAGCGGTGCAAGTATTGAGCCTTGAGGTACTCCGCATGTCATGGACGTCCACTGAGACTTATACTTACATAATAACCTCTCGCTTCTAAGTATGACCTGAACCTTTTGAGTACCATCCCAGAAAGCCTGAACCCAGTTTTCCAGTGTCTTTAGAACAGGGGTAGGCAATGTCGGTCCGGGAGTGCCGATGTCCTGCAGAGTTTAGCTCCAACCCTGAAAAAAACCTCACCTGCCTGTAGCCCTAGTAATCCTGAAGACCTTGATTAGCTTGTTCAGGTGTGTTTGATTAGGGTTGGAGCTAAACTCTACAGGACAGCAGCACTCCAGGACCGACGTTGCCACCCCTACTCTAGAAGTATGTTATGATAGACCGTGTCACACGCAGCACTAAGATCTAGTAGTATCATGTCAATCATGGCCTCCTAATAATCCCACATCTGAAACTAAATAACTGGCGCTGTTGTGCTGTGGCTGCCGTTGCATCATCCAGGTGTTGATGAGAGACACCCACATGGGTGTAAAGCCCTTTGGGTGTACGGCAATACACAATAAAGTGCTGTGTAAATGTGTCATTATTTAATTCATTAAATTAAATATAAAACATTGTACAATTCATTGACAATTTACAGTATTACTGGATGTATAGATTAGGTAAACATAAATGCTTAAAATGTGTGAATTAGTATAACAAGTAAATAAGTAACTGATTTATTATTGAATTTGACAGATCAGCTCCTCCTACAGCAGTCACACCTTCAGTGAAGCTGAATTCAGTGAATTCCCATCAGTCTGCAAGTGAAGACAAGCATCAGTTTGAAGTGAAATCTGCAGAGACAGAGTTTATTGAAAGACAGCAGAATGAAACACACTGAAGAACAAACAGGTTGGTGTTTATTCTTGATGCTTCAGTGATGATGAACATTAAGGTTGTAATGCATCAAACAGTTGCTTTACAACAGTTGTCAGGTTATTATTTGTTGTAAAAAGAGAGAGAGAGAGAGCTGTGCAATAATAGAGTTAAAGCAGCAAATAATAAGGGCACTTTCTATACATTTGTGGAGTGGATTTAATATATTTAATAGTTCTCACTTATAAAAGAATGTGCACTAAGTGCAAATAGCCCACCTTGTTGGCAAAGGCTATTTACACTAACTCCACCCACCAACGTGTGATTGGGATAGTCAACATTGTAAAATACCCTTGTTTAATATATTTGCCAAACTTTTTTCCTCCCTTTTTCAAACCTCATATTGCATCGGAAAGGCATTTATTTTCAATAGAAATTATGAAAATAATCAAAAAGTTGAAAATAAAGTATAAACAATGTAAACAATGTACCTTACTCCAGGAAAGTTTCAGAGGCATATATTTTATAAAAATGAACAATAAAAAATATTGTGTAAGCAATTTTCTACTTTCCACTGTTACAGCAGGGTTTACGTTTATGTATTTTCACGTTTCTCTCCGATTTACTGAAAATTAAACATTTTACTTAAATTTTTAGAGTTGATTGAAGAAAATCAGGAGAATGAAGAGGATAAACATGTTAAAACAGGAGAAAAACCTTCGAGTCGCTCTCAAGCCAAACAGAAAGATTTAAAGAAAAGAAGAGACAATACATCATTCACCTGCACTCAGTGTGGAACGAGTTTGACAAGCAAACAGAGTCTCAAGAGACACATGAGGATCCACACTGGAGAGAAACCGTTCACATGTGATCAGTGCGGTAAGAGTTTCAGAGACCAAGGACACCTTAAGGAACACATGAAGATTCACACTGGAGAGAAACTGTATGAATGTGATCAGTGTGGAAAGAGTTTGACAAGCAAACGGAGTCTCAAGATTCACATGAGGATCCACACTGGAGAGAAACCGTTCACATGTGATCAGTGCGGGAAGAGTTTCAGAGACCAAGGACACCTTAAGAGACACATGATCATCCACACTGGAGAGAAACTGTATGAATGTGATCAGTGCGGGAAAACATTTTTAAGATCTTCAAACCTGAAGAATCACATGAATGTTCATTCAAAGGAGAAACCACATTCATGTTCTTTCTGTGAAAAAAGTTTTCCAGAACCGCAAAGTTTAAAAGTACATCAGAAGATACACACTGGTGTGAGAGAATATATGTGCTTTGAGTGTGAGAAGACTTTTATTAGAGCTGAACATTTGAAACGACACGAGAGGATCCACACTGGAGAGAAACCTTACAAGTGTTCACACTGCGACAAGAGATTCAGTCAGTCAGGAGACCTGAAATCACACGAGAGGATTCACACTGGAGAGAAACCGTATCACTGCACTACATGCAGGAAGAGTTTTGGTCGTTCGTCTAATCTACGCAGACATACAAAAAGGATTCACAATAAGTAGATCATCTTCAGATCCAGTACTTTCAGGTCTGATGTCATGTCCTTACCGAACATGACATGATAATGTATCAAGCATTAAAATCTCTTCTGTATAAATCTGTTTTAACAAAGAAACATCATCTAAACTCAGTGAATAAAGTTTATTTTTAATTTTCATTTTTTAGCGCTTCAGGCCTGAAAAGTCATCTGAAAGTTTCATTCATCACTTGTAGTTTGTTTGCTCTTTATATGAAGGGTAGTTTGCAACTGATCCTCATTTGCTTCTCTCATAAGTAGGGATTGGTACCAGAACCAGGTATAATCTGTTTAAAATTAAGAAACAAATATTTTATTTAATAAAATTACCATTTATAAATGGTATCTTGTGAGTTGTGTTTCACTAAACACTTCTATATTGTATTACATAGCTAGTCTATGTTGCATCTTTGCTATTAACAGCAGAAGAGAGATCTCTCTCGCACTTTAGAGCTGTGCGATTAATGTCATTTTATTTTCGATTTTGGGTTTGGTTTCCAATGATAATGAAAATAATTTTCCTGTGACTCCCAAGGAATTCTCTCTTGTTTTCTCTGAAATTAATTCGTGTATTGTTTCCTTATTTAGAGATGTGAAATTGGTTGATATGCCCATAGTCAATCTAGCGGATGCAATATGTGGTAAAATATGTTTTTCACAGACTAAAAACAACAAATCTATTCGCTCTCTATTTTTAAAGGAGG
This sequence comes from Schizopygopsis pylzovi, assembly GCA_027422435.1. Taxonomy (NCBI): domain Eukaryota; kingdom Metazoa; phylum Chordata; class Actinopteri; order Cypriniformes; family Cyprinidae; genus Schizopygopsis; species Schizopygopsis pylzovi. The sequence continues at coordinate 104,483 of JAPDDL010000639.1, forward strand.
TTGCTACTATGCCTCGCTCTATATCTTATTGGTCTAAATGTGTTAGAATCCCTAAGTGGGAAAGTGTTTGGTTATTACCTCATAAGTTTTTTGTTACAAACAAGGTAAAATAAATTTATTTCAATTTATTCTATCCTGTTAAACATTTTCTTAGTAAGTTTAAGAAGGATATTGACGTTAACTGCTCTTTTTGCTCTTTACACTTGGAAACTACCTCACATCTTCTGGCACTGTAGTTTTGTGAAAAAGTTATGGTATGATGTCTCAGTATTTATCTCAGAAAAGGTACTCTCTAACTTTATTTTGCATTTTGAAAATGTAGTTTTTGGATATTTTATTCAAGATAATGTGAATAACAAAGCGTTTGTCATTCATCTACTTGTTTTATTAGTTAAGTTTCACATTCATCGGTGTAAATTTTCGAACAGGAAACCCTGTTTCACAGTGTTTTATAAAGAAATGGAAAGCTATTTTTGTACTATTCAAAGTAGCACTAATAGAAAGGCTATTAAAACTGTCAGTTTGTGTTCTAAAAAAAAACCTTCCTGATTTTGCTGAGTTAGATGTGTTCCTGGGTCAACAATATGGACAACATTTTAATCCAAACATTTAATCTTGACCATTTCCCTACACCTAAACCTAACCTTACCCATGAGTAATCCCTAAAATCAGAGGACATGATAGATTAATGACACTGATGTACAAGCAACAAACACTGATTGTAAGCCTACACTTCACACAAATTATAAACTTGTTCTTCAAATCTGATTGGTTAATAACAATGTTGTTCCAGGGTACTTGGTAAAATCAGGTTCTGCCTCACACCAGCCTGCATCGCGTCTCGTGAGGTGAGCAGTTCGCGGTAGCCTACTTCACGTGTTTAAAAAAAAACATAACGTATTAAAATATAGAGGGTAAACAACAGAGAAAAAGAAAGTAACGAGGGTAAACACAAAGAAGAAGAAAGTAAAGAGGGTAAACAACAGAAAAGAAGAAAATAAAGAGGGTAAACAACAAAGAAGAAGAAAGTGAAGAGGGTAGGAATTGGGAACAGGGGAGAGGAAATTGTGATGACGAGGTTAAGACCAGATGTGTAAAGTACTTGAGTAAATGTAACTAATTACTGTACTTAAGAATCTTTTCGGATACTTTGTAGTTGTACCGAGTTTCAAAGATATTAACAGCTTTTACTCTCTACGTCAATACATTTCTGAATGAGTATCTGTTCTCTTTACTCAACTACATTTGAAATGAGTGTTACAGTTACAAATTACACTTTGCACAGTACCTAGCTTTTCTGCAGCATTTTATTTATGCTACAAATTATGTGACATCGCCAACTACAGGGCACTGAAAGTACATCTTGTGCATTTTGCCCTTACCACCCAAACTTGTCAACAAGGTTACTTTGCAAGAATGTGAGCTTCTTAGCGAGTAATTGTTTTATATATTTGTCTCTCTGCAACCAATTGTTCATTATGAATCTACATTTCTCTAGATTTTTATCAACATTTAAATTTTTTTGATTATCTGTTTTTTACAAATATCTAAGTAGGGTAAACGTACCCATTAAGCACACTTCCACTTTTGAGATCAGATTATAAAAACAAAAAATTATGTATTATCCTACTTGATGTCTTAACCAATATATATGTTTGTTACTATATACCTCCTGTTATTTCAAGTCAATCAGTTCTCTTACAGATCTGATACTCATGGATCGATTACAAAACTATACAGGTATTCAAGGGTAGGGTCTAAGATGGTTTAGATCCTACCTGTCCGGTCGCTACCACTTTGTTTATTTAAACGGGGAGGCATCTCATTTATCACCAGTAAAGTATGGTGTACCACAAGGATCTGTCCGAGGTCCTCTGCTATTTTCATTATACATGTTGCCCCTTGGTTATATTATTAGAAAATACAGGATTAGTTTCCATTGTTATGATGACACTCAACTATATATACACTCAACTTTGATTAAAATAGGCCTCTGAGTAATTTCTTTATGACAACCTGTTATCTGAACCTGAATACAATACTGATCGAGCCCTAAGAAGTCTGGACCTGACTGAGTGAGCACGGACACCGGGACAGGGGTCCTGAATCTTCTGATCACATCCATCCAGATAAGAGGTAATAGCGGATTTGTTATTGTTTGCGAATGCGAGATATGTGATTTAGAGGTTTTAGGGGTTCTGATCGGTATAACAAACTTAACATTGTCGTCAGAGTCTTACCTGGGATAAGGAGAAGAAGAACTGGACTGTTGACCAGTGGTCCAAAGTCCTCTTTCAGATGAGAGCAAGTTTTGTATTTCATTTGGAAACCAAGGTCCTAGAGTCTGGAGGAAGGGTGGAGAAGCTCATAGCCCAAATTGCATGAAGTCCAGGGTTAAGTTTCCACAGTCTGTGATGATTTGGGTGTAATGTCATCTGCTGGTGTTGGTCCATTGTGTTTTTTGAAAACCAACGTCACTGCACCCGTTTACCAAGACATTTTTTGTTTTCCACTCGCCGACTCCGCCCAAACATCTATGGCGAGACACCAAGTCTATTGTAAAACACTCTTAACCGTTTATAAAGAGGGTGGCCTAATATCCCAATTGTTTTGTTTCTGCGTTTGCTGACTTAAACATTTATCACAGCAGGCGACGAGCATGTGAGAGAAAAATTCAGAACTGAGTGAATTTGTGTTTTTATATGTCCGTTCGTATGATTATTTTGGTGTTTGGAGTAATAATGTTGCTGGTACTGTATGCTCTTTATCTTTAAATGTTTTATAATTTGTCCGTTTCTGGACATACCAAAATATGTGTTGGTGATCTAGTTAGTTTATACTAGTTGCTATGAATCAAACTAAAACAATATGCAAAGTAATGCCATTTTATGAGACGATCATGTTTTAATAAAGAAGATATAGTCTTTCAGTAAATATCCTTACAAAAATAATCACTACCCACTTAACTATAGAAAGTGAGATGGTCTGCAGCTGATCCTGAATGGCTTGTTTAATGAGTGTTTATAGTCTGAGGCTCATCAATATTATCAGCTGCTGAAAATCCTCTTTATTTCATGTCAATAGATCCTGTTTTCACCTCATTCATTATGCTGATGACTTCAGATCTGTTAATTGCCACATTAAGCTCATTTAATTACTTCAACAGACTTAAGCAATTGACAAGCATCAGCTATTGTGACATTACAAGATATAACTTCAACAGCATTTATTCTTTAATCTCTGATAAACCATGTTTCATAGCTATAAAACACAAAACACTCAAATTAGTGGGTTATTTGTTTTTCTGTGTTTAGTCTTTAGTTTTTATCATTCTTTACATTGTTTATATTTGGTTTCCTTATAATTCTGGTGTTTATTCAATTATCAAATGTTCTGTATATCTTCATTTTTTAAGTATTTCCTTGCTTGTTAATTTGGGGCAAATAAATGCAGGGATTAAATATGTGGTCAAATTGTTTTAAAAATATAAAAATAGGAATATGGTTTGCCCTGGACTCAAAAAGATAAATCAATAAAAATAATTGGTTAGAATAAGCAGAAACAACTAAATTCATGATTTTTTTTCTACATAACTAATTTCTATTATGATCCGTATATTTACATTTGTAAAATTAAGTGAACATAATCATTGTTTTTTAGGAGTACTGTACATTCATCATTTTTGTTGACACAACTAAGCAGTGAATGCGTAGTTCCCAGCATGCTTTGCATGTGATCACATTAATAACTGAAAATAATTGTAATTTTTTTAGTGTTTTTAAGTAAAGAGAATTATATGTTAGAGTTGTTATACGTGTGATGGTGAGTTATTTTGGAGATTAGAATATGTTTTAAGGTTACGCTGTGCTCATGCTTAAATGCTGGCAGCTTCAATGATAACTTGTTGATTCAGTGAACAATAACCGTGCTAAAGACAGTTCTGAGGTCAGCCGCCAACACAGGAATTTAAATCTGTTATATTGGTTCAACAAAATATTATGTTCTAAATTAAGTATAAAACATTGTACAATTAACTGACAAATTTACAGTGCTAGATATATAGATAATAGGTAAACATAAATGCTTAAAATGTGTGATTTCAAGTAATAAAATAAAGTAAATTAAGTAACTGATTTATTCTTGATTTTGACAGATCAGCTCCTCCTACTGAACAGTCATGTCACGGAAGCTCCTCCCACAACAATCACACCTTCAGTGAAGCTCCTCCCACAACAACCACATATTCAGTGAAGCTCCTCCCACAACAATCACACCTTCAGTGAAGCTCCTCCCACAACAACCACATATTCAGTGAAGCTCCTCCCACAACAATCACACCTTCAGTGAAGCTCCTCCCACAACAACCACATCTTCAGTGAAGCTCCTCCCACAACAATCACATCTTCAGTGAAGCTCCTCCCACTGCAGTTCAGCAATAAATGCTGGAATATTTCCATCAGTCTACAAGTGAAGACGAGCATCAGAGCATCAGTTTGAAGTGAAATCTGCAGAGACAGAGTTTATTGAAGGACAGAGAGAGCATGAGAGATCCAGAACCCTGCAGAATGAAAAACACTGAAGAACAAACAGGTTTGTGTTTATTCTTGATTCTTTAGTAATGAGGCTGAAAAACAATAATAATATAAACTTTAAGAAGTTTTAGATTTGTTGCAGTAGGAAAAATGGTAAAAGCTGTACAATAATATATTTGAAGCAGAAAATGACAAAGACACTTTGTATAAATTGGGTACATTTTTATTTATTTGTTTATTTTTCAACATTAATTTATGTTTTTGTGCAGTTAATCAAAAACATATATTATTGCTACAAAAACATGTCACACAATTGTGCCTCTATTCTTTAAAAATGTTTGATAATTATTAAGTAATAGTTACAATTTAGTTACTAATTTTTCAAAGCAGTTTACTGAAAATGATTATTTTTTCTTTAATTTCAGAGTTGATTGAAGAAAACGAGGAGAATGAGGAGAATTAGGAGTCCACATTTAGGACCAAATAATCAGAGATATTTTCATGTGACTCCAGCGAGATTGAAGCTGACATTTTATTAAAACTTTTTTGAGAAATTTAAAACAGAAAGTCCAAATTGCAAACATAATACTTAATGGCTTTCAGATATAGCTCTCTCTCTCTTTCTATATATATATATATATATATATATATATATTAATTATTATGCAATTACAGTCAGCAGACAATTTCCTAATAAACAATTTCACCCCACAACTGACTGAGACTGAATGTCTACATCAGTAACTGTTTCAATGTAATTTTTCCGTGATGTGTTAATTACTTACAAGTGTAATCATGTTTTGTCCTTTTAATTTTAATTTGGCTCTTTTTTTGCTGATCTACCGTTGAGATCGGCTTGTGGCGATGACGTCATCACTCGCCCGCTCACACCAGACACGTCCTGATTTTGCTGAGTTAGATGTGTTCCTGGGTCAACATATATTGTTGACCCTGGGGCAAAAATTTAATCTTGACCATTTCCCTAGACCTAACCTTACCCATGAGTAATCCTTAAAATCAGAGGAAACTATAGATTAATGACACTGATGTACAAGCAACAAACACTGATTATAAGCCTAAACTTTATAACTTTATATTAATTTATAATTTAATTAATTATATAATTAATTTAATTTATAACTTAATATTAACTAGATAAAAAAGTTTGTCGAGACAAACTTTAAGTTGGCTTGTGAAAGCCGGACCAGAAAGTTTTAAAAAGTTAGTAAAGTTTAAAGAAGTTTGGAAAGTTTTAAAAAGTTTTAAAAGTTAAAGTTTTAAAAGTTTTAAAAGTTTAAGTTTTAAAAGTTTTAAAAGTTTAAGTTTTAATAGTTTAAAAAAGTTTAAGTTTTAATAGTTTTAAAAGTTTTATAAGTTTAAGTTTTAAAAGTGTAAGGCCCGCCTCGATCGACCCAATGACGGCAGTCGTTCCGCGGGTGAAGGGCTTTGCGTGTTACAGTCTTTCCTTTTCACGACACAACAAGAACATTAAAATGGAACACTTTTTCCTTATTATATATTTTGTCTCGTTATTTCATCTGACTCCATAAAATGAAAAGGGTTTTAATGATATCTGTGCATCATTAAAACAGGAACGAATGATTGATTATTCTTATCAGCTCTTTTTAATACTTTACCCGCTCAGATATAGGGAAGCTATATCGCTCAGAGGTCCTGTTTTCCACAGGTCTCACGGACACAATCTCGTCAGGCCCGGTCATCAATCAGAGGTAAATTATGGTTACGTATCTATGATTTGCCGTAAATTCACACGTACACAATCAGAGACATCGAATAACCCCCTTGGAGCACCCTCAGAACTCGAGTTCAATCGTTTTCTTCAGTAAAGGATTTTGGCCACTATCAGATATGTTAGCAGATCAATATGCCACACTTGTAATAGCTTTGGATTGGTCAAATCCTTGTTTAAAGTAACATTAAATCAAAAGTCAGAGGTGTGGACGTACCCGAATTCAGTTTGATCAGACGGCGTTCACCGTCCCTGAATGGAATTAGCCCGTCCCTACACCCAAGTACACGTAAAAGATGCCGGATATTAGCCGTCGCTAAAACTGACGCAGGCTTGCGGAAATATACGAATCCACTAATCTAGTAGAGAGAAAGCAATCTTTAGAGGCAGTTAGAATAGAATCAAACGTTACAATTTATTGACCAGGTAATCAAAACAATAATTCAAAGCTCCAACGTTACAAGAATAGAATCATCAGTTAACCACACCTGGCAATGAAAAACTACACACAGCGATTTGTGCGGGCAGTCAAACCTACAGACTCCCAGAACTTTCTGTCCCTTTCCCTTATATACCCAGATAATTCAATAGACCCACCAAGGTGGTATCTTGTCATTATAATTAGTCTTCAGAATTTGCAACCAAATGGCTTCTTGGTTTCCTGTGGCAGAGAATACGTATTTACATACAGGAGGTGTTTTTTGAATAGGAAATCAGGGGGAGGGCACGTCCCCCTGCTGTACACTATACTTCTCAGATTTTAGAACTTCTTTTAGCTTTTCATTATGATTGGGAGAATGAGACCATTTTACCAGGCGCACTGAGACATTTCAAAAGATATCAAACATGTATGGTTACTTATTTGTACATATTACATTGCATGGATTTTTCAGTGAATTTTAGGTGATGAGAGGAGGGGGAAATGATGAGACCGTCAGTACAGGGTGTGGATCCCCCAGTGTGCTGCACCCCTGGATGTTACTGTTACATATGCAAGAGACAGTTTTTGTGGATTCACCGGCTGGGCCTTTGTCCTCTCGAGGTGGGGCCCAGATATCCTGGCACCAGTCTTACAAAAGTTTTATAAGTTTTAAAAGTTTAAGTTTTAATAGTTGTAAAAGTTAAAGTTTAAATTTTTTAAAAGTTTAAGTTTTAATAGTTTTAAAAGTTTTAAAAGTTTAAGTTTTAAAAGTAGCGAATAAGTTAGATTAGCATGTTGCTGGTATTATTAGCATGTTTGCTAGCATGATTAGCATGTTTGCTAGCATGATTAGCATTTTTCTAGCATGTTGATTGCATGTTGCTAGCATGTTTTTAGTATGATTAACATGTTAGCATGTTTGCTAGCATTATTACATGTGGCTAGCATGTTTCTAGCATGATTAGCATGTTGCTAACATTTTGGTAGCATGATTAGCATGTTGCTAGCATGATTTTAGCATGATTAGCATGTTGCTAGCATGATTTTAGCATAATTAGCATGTTTGCTAGCATTTTGGTAGCATGATTAGCATGTTGTTAGCATGATTTTAGCATTATTAGCATGTTGCCAGCATGATTTTAGCATGATTAGCATGTTGCTAGCATTATTTTAGCATGCTTAACATGTTGTTAGCATGTTGCTAGCATGATCTTAGCATAATTAGCATGTTTGTTAGCATGTTGGTAGCATGATTAGCATGTTGCTAGCATGTTGCTACCATGATTAGCATGTTGCAAGCATGATTTTAGCATTATTAGCATAATAAAGAAATATAAAAAAATGTTAAATGACCGACAATTATATTCAGTGACGCAAACTACTCGACTTGTTTCTCAAATATGCCCATTTTGAGAGTGACAGAGAAAGAGATGAAATGTGCATGTTTTAATTATCTGCATCTGTTTGTCCCTACAAACAATGAAACTGTGAATGTAGTTCTACTTCAAAAACATGTCACCTACTAGTGTTGAAAAATAATAAAACTTTATTTTATTAAGACATAATCACAAAATATTTTATTTTTAATAGTAGGCTAAATCCCCTTTATTTTTCAACA
>JAPDDL010000943.1:0-75000 GCA_027422435.1 Schizopygopsis pylzovi
AAATCCTCTGGTGCTCTCTCTCTCTCTTTCTCTCTCTCTCTCTCTCTCTCTCTCTCTCTCTCTCTCTCTCTCTCTCTCTCTCACTCTCTCTCACTCTCTCTCTCTCTCTCTCTCACTCTCTCTCTCTCTATCTCTCTATCTCTCTCTCTCTCTCTCTTTCTCTCTCACTCGGGCGTGCACATTAAATCGTCCCGAGTCGTATTCTCTTCTATTAAATAAAAATAAATAAATAAATTATGCGATTACACACAATATAAAACAATGCAAAATATTTACACTAGTTTTAGTCGTTACTAAAAATATAAAAATGTTTTACCAGGAGCGGGAAAAAAAGAGTTTGTCATGTTATAAAAAGTTATCAATTATTTAATATATTTTTTTTCAAATAAATAAATTCTGTTTTATGGCCATAAACATAATTTTTCAGTGTTTTATTTCCATAGACATAATTCAATTCAATTTACATTTATTTGTATAGCTTTTCTTTGTTATAAGCAGTTTAAAATAAAAGAAGTTTCTACATTATATCAATAACCTTTAATTATACATTATAGTACATTATAACATTATATTAATTAATTTTATATTGTATCATCCCCTAAACCTACCCAGCACAGTAAACTATTTTTTATATTTTCATAAACATCATTTAGTATGATTTAATGAAAAAAGCACATTTATATAATTTTTTGTATTTAATATAAAAAAGTTATGCTCTGCGGGTACAATCATTTGAAGTATTACTTCACTCCATAGACACCCCATGACACTCCCTAGACAAAGTATTTTTTACTGTACACCTACCAAAATTCAGCACACAACCCTTTTTACACAACATCTGAAAGATCAGGCCCTTTCTGACAGAGTATGCTGCACACTTCTTGTCCAGGCCCTTGTCATTTCTAGGCTGGACTACTGCAATGCTCTTCTGGTGCACTTCCATCAAACACGATCAAACCTCTACAAATGATTCAGAATGCAGCGGCATGACTGGCCTTCAACGAGCCCAAAAGAGCACATGTAACACCTCTCTTTATCTCCTTGCACTGGCTACCATTTGCAGCTTGCATCAAGTTCAAGACACTGATGCTTGCATATAGAACAACCACAGGCTCAGCACCCACCTACTTCCACTCACTATTACGAATCTACATCCCCTCCAGAAGTCTGAGATCTGCTTGTGAGCGACTCCTTGTGGTACCATCACAGAGAGGCTCAAAATCACTCTCCAGAACATTCTCGTTCACCATTCCTGGCTGGTGGAATGATCTTCCCACCCCCATCCGGAATGCTGGATCTTCAAGCAACAACTGAAAACTCATCTCTTTCGACATTACTTGACTTCATCCTAAACAAACAAAAAAACACAAAAAAACGTAATCTTTCTCTTTATCTTTCTCTCCTTCCCTTGCTAGCTTGTACTTATTTGAACAATGCTTGAGACTTGGTGTTACGGGCACTTCCTCTGTCTGTTTCACTTCCCTTCTCAAGATGAATCGCTTTATGTATTCCCCAATTGTAAGTCACTTTGGATAAAAGCATCTGCAAAATGACTAAATGTAAATGTAATAAAATATTGTTTTTAAGCGATCTGAATTATCTGACTCAAGATATTTAATCATAAACCACATTTAAGTTGTTATATCAGAGTAATACCCACATCATTATTTACATTTGTGTTCTGATAAATCACATAAACACACATACATAAACATTCATGCTGCTCACATAACATTGTAGCACAGTATAATAAGACTTTGGCAAATATTTTTTAAGATAAGAAAAAAACACAATTGTCAAAACTTCTTCAGGCCCAAAACCCCTCAGACAAAGAGGGTTAAATAATATGGTAATAAATATACCATTATAAAGCACATAGTAACAAACATGTTACTGAAGCAAAGCAAAACATTGATCATACAATTACAATTTTTTATTTAACACTTAATTTAAAGAATATGTTAAGATCAAAATATATAATTATATCATAGTAACAGACATGTTACTAAAGTAGATCAAATCATTTATCATACTTTTTTATTATTATTCAACATTTAAGTTTATTGAACTCATAAAACACATGATTTTCTTATTTTAAAGAAAGTGGTAAAAAACTGATTATATACAATGCTTTATATTTAGAACCCTGAACTCTGAATAGAACCCTGGAGTGCCCCAGGGTTCTATTCTCGCACCCATTCTTTTCACTTTGTATTTACTTCCTTTGGGCACTATTTTCAGAAAGCATGGTGTATCATTTCATTGCTATGCAGATGATACCCAAATTTATCTGCCTATCAAACGAAATAAACATGCTGCTCTGGAATCTCTTTTTGCATGCCTGGATGAAGTGAAGACATGGTTGTCTCAAATTTGTTTTATTTTTGAATGAATCAAAGACCGAGGTTATAGTCTTTGGCCCTAGTGAAAACTCAGGGAGCAGAAGTATCGATCTGGACTACCTTGCTCCTTTTACTTCTTCCTGTATTAAGAACCTAGGTGTTTTCTGGGATCAGGGTCTTAAATTTGATAAACAAATAAATGCGGTTATTAGTTCCTGTTTTTTTCAGCTGCGCCTTCTCTCTAAAATTAAATCTTTTCTCTCTTTAAAAACTTTAGAGATTGCTATCCATGCGCTCATTACAACTCGCTTGGATTACTGCAACTCCCTCTACCTTGGCATCTTTAAATCTTCCATCGCTCGTCTCCAATTAGTACAGAACGCAGCTGCTAGATTCCTCAAAGGACAATGTAAATTTGATCATGTCACTCCAATTCTGAAATTGTTACATTGGTTACCTGTACATCATAAAATTGAGTTCAAAATTCTTCTCTTTGTTTTTAAATCTATAAATAATCTGTCACCGAGCTATTTATCTGATCTACTTTATCCTTACAATCCCACTCGAAATCTGAGGTCTGGTGATCAAAGACTTCTCTCTGTCCCCAGATCACGGCTAAAGTATAGAGGGGATAGAGCCTTTGCGGTTGCTGGCCCTAGGCTGTGGAACAGCCTTCCAGCCTACATCAGATCGGCACAGTCTTTAACTGTTTTTAAATCATCTCTTAAAACCTATTTCTTTTCTTTGGCTTTTAATTCACTGTGAGTTTATGGTATGAATCTATGGGTTGTACTTTGTTTTATGTTTTTGTTTGTTCAGCATTTGGTCAGCCGTGCTTGCTGATATTAAATGTGCTATATAAATAAAACAAACTTGAAACTTGAAACTTGAAACTTGAAACTTTATATTATTCTGGGGGCAATGATATTAATATCTCGAATCAAATGTTTACAAAATGTAGCTAAGTTGGGAAATTAAGTCCTGCTTTGAGCTCTTCTAACTCACAAGAGTAAAATGTCAGTCTTAGTTGGGTGAGCTGACACACACACACACACACACACACACACACACACACACACACACACACACACACACACACACACACACACACACACACACACACACACACACACACACACACACTTTTTTTTATGTTTTCTGGGGCTGTTCCATATATAGTCGTAATGATTTTGTACTGTACAAATCATACGTCACACAAACATTTCTGCATACACCCCTTTTTTTATAAAATATTGTTGGCAAGCTATCTCAATTAGAAGGAAATTTAATCATAAACAACATTTACATTGTTATATCAGTTAAATACCCATGCCATTTTACAAATTTGTGTTCTGATAAATCATATAAACAAGCATGCACATAAAAATTTCAAGCTAAAGAGAAACTTGCCTCTATTTTAAAGAATATGGACATATTTAATTATATTACAGCATGTTACTACCATCTTACTAAAGCAAATCATTCATCATTAATTTTAAACATGTATTCAACATTTAAATTTATTTAACTTATAAAACACATCATAGTAACAAACATCAAAGCAAAAAATGTATCACACATTTTAAACAAGTGTTTTAGTTTTTCACTAACCATGCATAAATTATGTTTTCTCAAAAACACAAACATGTACCTTCATGCTGTTGTAATATCATTTTAACTCGGTTTATGCTGAATAGAGTATAATCAGACTTTAGCCATTAATTTGCTTTAAAGATTCTGAACTACACCAATGTCAGGGACATTACTTTATTTCTACTGGGGACCCCAAAACCCCTCAGACTCAGAGGGTTAAAGAATGTGGTAATACATATTTGATTATATATGACAGCATGTTACAAAGGAAAATCATTCATCATACATTTTATAAACATGTATTCGCCATTTTTTAAGTTTATTGAAACTTATAAAACACACAATTCTCTTCTTTTAGAGAAGATGGTAGTAAATAAAAGTGTGATTATATATAACACGCTGTATAAAATAAATATTTATTATAGTTTTGAGACTTTTCTCCTCCGAAAAATGACCCCATAGGTCGTTTGTGCAAGTAGCGTATTACGACCTATAATTACATTTTGAAATCAAATGCCCTCTAGCAGCCTTATAAATAAAGACAGTCTCGTTTGTCTGGTGTGTTGTCATCAAATGACCTTTGAATGTCGTTACCATTGTTACCAATGAAAAAAGGAGGAGAGACCTGACAATTCACTGTACGTCGTGGTCCAGGTGTGTCAATTATTTTATCTTATGGTTTGTTTATTAAGGTACCATTCTGATTGTCTGCAGTTAATGTGTAAGCAAGTGCAGTTTGACGTTTTCTTTACAAATCAGTTGTGAATTCCACTGGACAGCAGTGTTGGGCTAGTTACTCAAAGAATGTAACATATTACTCATTACTATTTACTCCTTTCAAAAGTAATATTGTTACTTTACTTGTTACTTTCTGGCAGCAGTAATTAGTTACACTACTAGTTATATGACTTTGTCTTCACGCCTCACATACGTTGTAACTGTGTATCTTCCAAATAAAATTCTTCTAGAATGTTCATAATAACATATTTATTCCTCATTATTTGACCAAAATCAACATTGGATCGCGGTCACAAGTTATTACAAACACTCAATAAAGATCGATAGTGACTTTCAAGTTGAATTTTTTTATTCATCTCATTAATTGTCACGTGTAGCTTAAAGCTAATTGTAATTTCTCCATTACCATATACAATTATATTTCATTATGTATTTTATAAAATCACACAAGTTTGTAAGAAACTGTTTAATTTTCCAAACATATTTTTAATTATAGTAATTTAATGCAGCACATGCTGATCAGAGGAATGTAATGCCAGAGTAAAGTAAAGCCACAATTTACACAACAGTGTTCAGATCATCTATTTCCTGACAAAATAAATATAATGCAATATTTCTATCTACTGAATGTAAGCTTTTTCCATATTCCAAGCTAAGCTTGCTTGCTGCACTGGGGAAATCACATGAATATGCGAGTCGTGAAAATTATGCAAATAAATCTAGGAATTATTTGATTGTTGGATTTTAAATCAGCGGGGTTGAGGCATCAAAAGTAACTACATTACATTTATCAGACGCTTTTATCCAAAGCGACTTACAATGCATTCAGGCTATACATTTGTTGTCAGTATGTGTGTTCCTTGTGAATCAAACCCACACAATTATATACACATGTAAAAAGAAATAGACATACATAAATACATAACAAAATATATACAAATAATTTAATATTTTTATGACACAAACTCTAAGCAGCAGGGTGGTCACATTACTATAATTACTGTTTATTGTATACTCTCTGTAGATTGTAGTAATAATAATAGTAATAGTATAATGTGTAGTTAAAGCACAGTGACACAACATTAACCATGTTTTTCCACAGTAACGTAGTTTTAATGTGGTATTTGTAGTTAATCACATAACTTGCCATGCATTTAATACTTTTATATAAAAAATATTATTTTGTCTTGAAGTTTCTTCAGATCACATAACATTTCTATCTCCTACAACAACATTTAGTGTCCAACAGCTGTTTATCAACATCTCTCTCTCTCTCTCTCTCTCTGTCAGCTTTTCCTTGCCTATTTTTCTGAACTGTTATTCATAATTCATTTACACATTTTTGCTCTCTTTCTTGTTCATCATGGGATATTTTCAAAACTCAGAATCTAATTTAGATCAGTAATGTCAAAAAGCTGCTAATGTTAACCGGTAACTGAAGCTCAAAGCTCTCAATGCTGAACTTGAAGAAGCTGCCAGGCAGGCTAAAGTCCTTCAAAGGTTCAACATTTAAAATGTTCTGTTTTCTTTGTTTCAGCTAAAAAGGAAGACCAAAAGAAGACCTGTCAAACTCTTGTCTTGTTTGTGGAGAGGGATGAATTTGGCCATCTTATGGAGAAGACCAAAGGTTGCAAAGGCAAACATTTCAAATGGTATATCTGTGTTGGTTCTGACCCTTTGACTGAACTTTACGGCAGTTACATTTTGCACAGCATATGATGTTTCTTAAATTTTGGTTTACATATCCCACGGCCCCGTCAGGAAGAACCTCCAGCAAAGTGTTACGCCGAAGTAGTAATAATTCATAGAATTTCAGCAAATTTATAAGATGTTGTACAAGCATACTTGTACAAAGTTCTAGGATTTTTACTCTTGCTGACATTAGCCATTACCTCAACTCTCATGCAGATTGTGCCAATTGTAAGTAGTCAGAGTGTTTATATAATAAAGTTTATATTAAGCCCATTATATTCTTGATTAACCTTTACAAATTGGCACCATCTCTTCCCGTTGCAACATGATATCAGTCCACACCTCACATTCTGCCTTTTTGTCCATGTTGATTTGTACTGAACACATATGTCTAAGAAGCAAGAGTCTGGAAATGCTTGTTTAGATGCTTGTTAAAGCTAGTTCGTGCATTCATGACCTCTAGACTGGACTATTGTAATGCACTGCTAGGTGGTTGTCCTGCATCTTATATAAACAAGCTACAGATAGTACAAAATGCTGTGGCTATAGTCTTTACCAGGTCAAGAAAATATGATCATATTACTCCAATTTTACAGTCTCTGCACTGGCTATAAAAAATAAAACAAAACAGCAACAAAAACTACCCCGTAGGGGAAAAACAGGACAGCTGACAGGCTTGTCAAGGCAGGATAGGACAGGACAGGACAGGACAGGGCAGGGCAGGGCAGGGCAGGGCAGGGCAGGGCAGGGCAGGGCAGGGCAGGGCAGGGCAGGGCAGGGCAGGGCAAGGCAAGGCAAGGCAAGGCAAGGCAAGGCAAGGCAAGGCAAGGCAAGGCAAGGCAAGGCAAGGCAAGGCAAGGCAAGGCACACGCCAGGGGAACATACGACGAGGAACTGGCACAGGACTGCAAACACAAGGAGATTATAAAGGGAGCAAATGAGGAGGGTAACGAGGAAAGACAGGTGGGGCAAATGAACCAATAATCAGGAAACAAGATGGGTGGGGTCAAGACAAATTGACATGAGAGCACATGGCAAACTGAAATCTAAGACAAAGCCATGTGCTCACACAAAACAAAAACACAAGCACATGGCCAGCAAAACAAATCACCAGCCATGTGCAAAACAGGACACGAACATGCAGCTAATGCGAATACTCATTAAGCACGTGTTCACACAAAACATGACAACATGAAAGCATGCAGCCCATGAAATACACAAGCTATGCCACACAGCACAAGACACGTGAACAGGAGAGCGCACGGCCGAGCGAACTCAAGACCGCACGCTCACACAACAAGACAGAACATGGAGCACGAGTGTCCAAACCCCGACACGAACCAAAAGTCAAGACATGAGTACCGGGATCCAAACACCACGCTCCAACACGAAACAAGGGACGCAGACGAGAGAGCGCACCGCTCGAGCACACTAGAAGCCGTGCCCTCACATAAAAACAGGACATGACAGGAGTGTCAGGGCTCTGTCACAAAACCCATGAATGACACCAGACCGAAGTGACAGAACCCTGACAGTTTTGTATCAGTTAAAAAATATTATTACTTGCCTAAAAGGCCCTAAATGGTTTAGTTCCCGTGTAGCTAACTAGTTTTCTATCACGCTGCAATCCAACCTGCTCCCTAAGGTCGCAACACTTGGGACTCTTGGTAGTACCTAGGATAGCAAAGTCCACTAAAGGAAGTAAAATGTTTTTATATTTGGCTCCCAAACTCTGGAATAGCCTTCCAGATTACGTTCGGGGTTCAAACACACTTATCTTTTTAAATCTAGATTAAAGACACATCTCTTTAGCCAAGCATTCATATAATGCATCTCACAATCTTGTACTGCAGTTATATCTGATCAAACGCACATTATTATGCTTTAGCTTGGGTTGAACAAATAATTTTTGCTTGGATGGAACAACAGCTACGCTAATTATGTCTCTATTTGTTTCTCTGTTTCTGCCACGGGACTAATATCCCTTGGTAACTTGCAATTACAAGCTTTAATCTGCATCCAACCCTTAAATGATCTGAGATGACCAAACACCTGAGAAGAGATGATGCAAACCCCTCAGAGGACCTCAGTGGAAACCAACCCGATGAACAGTTGTAACAAATTACTCAAAGTGAGATGAACATAAATAATCATAACGGGTTATTATCATTTATATATTCATCTTCAGAAATTAACTATAGCATTAATGGTACAATACAATTATTTGTTTGCCAGCAGTATGGACAGTTGAATCGTCTATTGACTCTAAAGAAAATTATTTATCTGTCCACAAAAAAATTATTTCCTTATTGATACATTGCCCATTGAGCAGGTAATAAGACCGGAACGTTAAAGTGACCTCGTTCTGTGAGCAGCAGACACAGACAACCAAGTGTGAATACATATGGATGTTTATTAAACTACACTACAGGGGAACATGCAACATCGAAGTATACACAAACATGCATACATTAAACATAGATGCCAACGCAAAAAAGGCATGAGAGAGAGAGAGAGAGAGAGAGAGAGAGAGAGAGAGAGAGAGAGAGAGAGAGAGAGAGAGAGATAGAGACACATGTTTACACACACGCTTTATTTTACAATCATATCATGAAAACATCTTGCAATTGACAAATTCTCAACAATGAATAAAAGGTACATTTTACATTTGAATTTTAAATTCAAAGTTGACTTCTTAAAACTCAACAATACCAATTAAGCACTAATTCATCATTATCATTCACAAAATATTTTGTTTTGTTTATACACCCCTTTTTTATGTTAATATATCATTATTCTTTTTATACAATTCATACTCTATTTTAACTCTAGATTCCACTAATGCTTTAAACAGTTCTACTAGATTAATTATTCTCTTCATCTTCAATTTTATACGCTTTCCAAATTGTTAACTTTGCTTGACCAACTAAAAAATTGGAAAAAATACAATGCTCACTTTGAGGCTTATAATATGTGCACCCAAACATTAACATTGTTTTTGTAAAATTCCAACCAAACCCCTTAAAAACATTCTCCAACATATCCAAAAGATGTATAATTCTATAACAATTAGAAAAAAAATATGAAACACAGTATCTGGTACATTGCAAAGTTTACAAACTAAAGATGTATTAAGGTTATACGAGAGTCTGGAATTGTGGAAGTGTTGTGATCCATTGAATTATGGATTTAAACTTGGTCTTTCTCTCTCTCCAAGCTCTCCAAAATAAAGGAAATACATGTACAAATGTACGATCTAGCAGCAAGCTGCTATTAAAATTCAAATAAGATTTGTAACTTGTGTTTTATATTGTAACCATAATAGAAACATAATAATGATCAGAAATCAAATCAAATAAAATCACTTTTATTGTCACATCACCACAGCACATGTGCCTTGGTGAGTGAAATTCTTGAAAGCGTGCTCCAGACACAATGCAGAAGTGCAGAAATAATTTACATATAGACAGTATATCGGCAGGAATTCAACTGTCTCTACACGTCACCGAAAGAATCAGCGTCTCTCTAAAACCCCCCCTCTGGAGAGAGCGAGATGGTTATCTGACCTAGGGTACGGTCTCCTCCAGGCACTAATGGCTAGCAACGCCTTTGGGCTACATTCCTAGAGGATATTTGAACCCCCTCCTCCGCCTCAGCGCAAAAGCGCGCGTTTTCTTTCTATTACGAACAAAGGAATGTGATGTGAACGTTCCTAAAAGACATTCGTTCGTTTCATGACTTTCAAAACATCTACACAAAGAAATATATGGATATTAATGTGTACTCTTTCTCTCATATGCTTGTGGAATATGAATTATTTAGGAAAACGTGGGCTGATTTCTAATCGTGCTTTAACCTGGAATGTGTAGGTTGCAGTGTTTAGACTTTTATGAATGGTTGCAAAATTGTATGAATCAATAAGATAACGAATGTGGTGATATTATAAATGTGTAAACCTGGTAAGAGTTTTAATACAGGGGTAAAAACAAGTTATTTTTCGTCACATGAAAGTGCCTTGCAAAAACCAGCCGTGCAGGCGGGGCTCCGCCCCGTACCGACGCTCTGATTGGACCAGCCGCCTGTGGGCGAGGTCCAAACCCGGACAGTTTAAAACGACGCGCGAGTGCGCGCGCTCTCTCTTCTCTCTCTTGACTCTTTTGAACTCTGTGGAACTCGTCGAAGCTACGCTTCCCGTTTTCGCAACTGCGCCCTCCAACGCGCGCCGGTCCACTGGACGCTCACCTTGGAACCAACCATCGGAGGAAGTCTAAGACCGTGCCAAAGCCGTAACGGAGCAACTAATTCAACGACTGCAGAGGAGAGCTTTCCCGGTGACGTCACGCAGCCGTTTCAAGTCTCCACACGAGAGCAACCGAAGGAGCACGAACCGACCACGTGACACCCGAAACAAAGAACTGAACTCACGCGGGAAAACGAAACAAAAACCTCCAGCCTGCTTAAACCAACACAAGCAAGTAACAAACTAAGCAGTCCTAATCTTGACTAAACTGGTAAAATTTGATCTGAATGCAGTAACAAAGCAGACGTATTTGTTCGTGATCTTTTTCTGGTTAGTTAAGTTATGAAATAGAAAGAATGGTATTCTTTCCACAGTTAACCTCAAAACTCTCGTATGTGTGTGTGTGTATGTTTGTGCTTTATTAGGTAATCCATTTATGTTAGAATAGCAATATCACGAATAAACCTTTTCCATTTTATAAAGAAGTGTCTCTGAAATCTGATTTTAAGTATTTTCATCCTTATTTGCCCAAAGATAACGCAACCTAGCTCAAACTTGAGAAATTATTAATCTCGTTATTGTTACCGGGGCCACGGGGAATGGAAGCCAGATTGTAATTGAGATTAACAGAATGTACCTTTTAGTGATTGCTGGACAAGCACTTAAGAAGGTGTAAACTGTAGGTTAAATATTAATATTACTTTGATCAAGCAATATTAAATATTCAATAACTAATTCCCGGAGCTGAAACAATAGCTCTATATTAAACTGGTTTCATTACAGTATGTACTTACAGACTTATACAGAAGACAATGTGCAGAATACACATACATATACTCAGTACACACAGTGTACTATTAGACATACTTACAGTTATCAATACACATTATACACCATATGTACACATTATACATTATGCACACATATATGCACACACAATATGCGAAGGTGCAGCAGATTTTTTGCAGGCCAGATACGCAATGTCATGGATGTGCATTGCATGGTATCCAGTGGTAGCAGATAGGTTGTTGTGTTAGTGCAGTGTGTGCGTGTAGTCCAGTTGAACTATGTTAAAGTGCAGTGCATGGCATATTGTAAAGTGGGAGTGTTGGGGTTGGGGGAAATTGGGGTAAGATTAATTTTGCTATCAAAAAGACTTCCTCTTCTACCTTCTGAACATATATTCTGTCTAATCTGGCCCCCGATATTATATTACAATTCATTTTCAGCCATGTATATTGCCTACTTTTAGGAAACGATTCTCTCCACACATCTACAAGTTAATGGAAATGTATTACTTTCTTAAGAGCTTTTGCTGAATTAAGATGAGGTTCCTCATAATTCCTATCGACTGTATGATCAAGAGTACAATTAAAATCTTCAGCCACAATAACAACATTTTCACAAGGAATAATATTCATAGCTTCCTGTAACTTAAAAAAAAAAAACTTGTTCGCATCCAATGTTGGGAGAATATACATTAATAAAGGAAAAGGACACATTTTGTAAAATAATATCTACTCGCTGCATTCTTCCAGGAATAATTTCTATAAAATAGGAAACCCTCCCCTGGGCACTTTCCAATATGAGAATAGCTACTCCAGCACTTACATTAGAACCATAGCTAAGGAACCTCTGCCCTTTCCATTCATTTAGCCATTCTGCCTGGTTATTTGTGTGTGTTTCTTGCAAGAATATCACACTAGCCTTTTGAAAACCTAAAAATTTGATCAGAGCGCTTATCTTTATTACGAGATCCATTTAAATTTAATGATCCAATTTGTAAGGAAGTCATAAAATATTAATGTAATGCAGCGATCAAAACAAAACTGAATTTCTACCAAATCAATAAACTTGATTACAATCTTCTTCTTTACTTTGGTGATTATTATATTGAGACGGTATCATTTTTGTCTGCTAAACTCATCAACTGTGGTATTTATAATTACATCTCATTCTCTACAGGAAGCTAAAAACTTCCTCAAATCTGGAAAAAAACTGTTCAATTTGTGGATTCCACACACTTTCATCAAGAAAGGTGCTAATCTGTCTCGCAGAGTAGAATCTCACTTCACATCCCCTCAATTCTGATTGTCTGAGACAATGATCCTCTATTTGAGGATCATTGTCTCCAGTTTCAAAGAAACTCTCTATCATTTTACATTCATTGTCTGAATCACTCTCATTCCTCGTGATGCCAGAGCTAACTGTGAACTGACTACAATTTTCATTCACTTCATTAAATGATTTGTTCTCATGTTTTATACATTTTTTTCGATACAATCTATCAATGGAAGTTCATCCTCTCTGCTTTTAGATTGGGAGAGTGTTTCTTGCACTTCTGTTCTTACATTTTGCATTTCTACTGCATTAGCACTCGGACATTTAATGCCATCTGCTGGCTGATCAACATCAACATTTATGTTATTTGTTTCACTGCTTTGTAAGTAACATTCCTGATTTATCTCAATTCCTCACCATATCCAACAGTGCAGAAAAACTTGATGATGTAACAGAAACTATGGATTCTCTCTTTTCTAGCACTTTAGATACGGTTGCTCCTTTACGCTTAAGGAAGATTAAGGAAAAGAGTCCAACACCATGGTATAATGAGCACACTCATGCCCTAAAGAGAGCAGCCTGGAAAATGGAGCACAACTGGAGGAAAACAAAACTAGAGGTATGAAATATTTCGTATGGCTTGGCGGGAAAGTACCCTATTCTACAGAAAAGCATACAAAATTGCTAGATTTGATTATTTTTCATCTCTTTTAGAAGAAAACAAAAATAACCCCAGGTATTTATTCTATACAGTGGCAAAAATTAGTAAAAAATAAAACATCAACTAGTGTTGATATTTCCCAACAGCACAGCAGTAATGACTTTATGAACTATTTTACTTCCAAAATCAATACTATTCGAGATCAAACTGTAACCATGCAGCTGCCAGCTGCAGTATCACATCAAATTGTGCACTACAGATCCCATGAGGAACAATTCCACTCATTCTCTACTATAGGAGAGGAAGAATTGTATAAACTTGTTAAATTAGCTAAACCAACAACATTTATGTTAGACCCTATTCCATCTAAACTACTAAAAGAGGTGCTTCCAGAAGTCATAGATCCTACTTTTGTCAGGGCTCTGCCCTGGCAGCCTTGTCTGTGTTGTCTATGTTTAATGTTTCTGTGCTTGTCTTGTGCCTGAGCACAAAGCGTGATTAGTGAGCCGAAGCCAAAGTCTTTGCAAGTCAGTGCGTGAGAGCAAAGAGCTGGGGGTCTGTTTTAGACGGCGGATTTTGGTTCCTCCCATTTGATGCTTTTCCAATGACATTGTTCCTGTGGGCGATGCACCGCTCCACATGGCTCATTTTCCATGCAGTAAATCCTCTTGCGTAGTTGTTTTAATCCCATGAAGAAAATATCCTAGATAATTCTATATGTGTTGTAATCATACATTATTATGATAAAAGTTAACTTTCATCCATACCAGAGGTGGAAAGAGTACAAAAATATTGTACTCAAGTAAAAGTACCATTACATTACTGAAATTTTACTTAAGTACAAGTAAAAGTACCAGTCTAAAAATCTACTCAAGTAAAAGTAAAAAGTAGCTCATTTAAAATTTACTCTGAGTACAAAGTACTTAGTTACATTTTAACAATGGGAGGGAGGGAAAAATGGGATAGACCAAAGGTGTCAAACTCAGTTCCTGGAGGGCCACAGCCCTACACAGTGTAGATATTACCCTAATTAAACACATCTGATACAGCTAAACTAATCATTTAGGCTTATTTGAAAACTACATGGTGTGTGTGTTGGAGCAGGGTTGGAACTAAACTCTTTAGGTCTGTGGCCCTCCAGTAACACCCTCCAGAGTTTGACACACCTGGATATGGGCCTATAAATCTCAAACTAGGTGTTTTTAATTAAATGAATCGGTTAATTAGAATAATAAGACATTTGGGCTGTTACCAGGCAAATTAAATCAGTATCAACAAAATGCATCTTTGCAATGCAGAGGAAACGCAGAAGCTTCATCTGAAGTGGCATTTAGATGTATTACACACTGACATGAATGCATTTAGCCTGCAGTTACAAATGCAGAAATAATGTTTTGATAAATAAGACATAAAATGTGACCCTGAACCAGAAAACCAATTTCCTAAATTGCGATTTATACATCATCTGAAAGCTGAATAAATCATATTTCCATTGATGTATTGTTTGTTATGATCGGACAATATTTTAAAATCTTGAATCTGAGGGTGCAAAAAATCCAAATATTGAGAAAATCTCCTTTAAAGTTGTTCAAATTAAGCTCTTAGTTTTGATATATTTGCAGTAGGAAATTTACTAAATACATTAATGGAACATGATCTTTACTTAATATGCTAATGATTTTTGGCATAAAATAAAAATGTATAATTTTAACCCATACAATATATTGTTGGCTATTGCTACAAATATACCCCAGTGACTTAAGACTGGTTTTGTGCTCCAGGCCAGGGTCACAAATGTTAAATAGTCATTTGAAATTAAAAATAAATAAATCAAAAGATACTTTAAATGTTAAATTAGAACCACCAGTAGGTGTCAGCAAGTCACTGATAAGAGAGTCATTGCGATTGAACAGAATCATTTAAACGGTTAATTCAAGGAATGAAACACGTCATTGCTCAGAGTCAGAGACGCAAAACTGTGTTTGGAAATATTTTTGTTGTCGAAATAGAGCAAAAACAGGCAATGTGTCTAAAACGTAAGTCTCTTAATTAACTTCTTGTTTTTTTAACTGTGTAAAAAGAAAAACTACAGGCCTATGTAATCATCGTGATTTTTTGAGAAAAACGGCATTCTTCATGTGATGTTGACTTACTATATTAAATTATATAAATATATACATTTCCTGCTTCTATATCTTCAATTTTGTGATCATTCTAAACGCATTTTAACAGACTGAATCACGCAGTGAAAGAAAGCACTCCAGATGCACGCGGATTAGTCTAATCTAACGTTACTAGATTTCACGGCACACTGTTTAGAGTGATTTGTTTGTTTTTTGGCAAAATACTGATAATGTCAAATCGCACATCGTTAAAACAACAATTACTATATTTTCGCAGACGATATTGCACACCCTGCACCACTGTCTTTTTGGCTCATTTGTGCAAAACCTTTTGCTAAACCGTCAAAGCTTCATTTTAACCACCAATGCAACGATGCAAGTATTTACCTTATCTCCACATGCTTGCGAAGGGTGATGTCGAATATTTATAAGCTGCTAGTTCGGTCTCCCGAGGCAAACACAGCTTACACTGCATAATAGAGCATGAATATGGCCAGGGGTTCACTTCATTTCCTTCGAGTTCAACTTCAGCAGAATACGACGGGGTCTGGTTTTCAGCTGGGTCTGCACCATTAATGCCTGTCTTGTCCGTCTGCATCTGTCTTGTGATTTTAACGCCAGTTTCTTCTTCTGCCCATTATTTGCTGCAGTTGTTTCCACGGAGCGATTTTTTTTTACTCAGTAACGAATGAGTTTTAAAATGTAGCGAAGTACAATACTTCCCACAAAATATACTTAAGTAAAAGTAAAATTACAGATTAAAAATATTACTTAAAAAAGTACAAGTACACAAAAAAGCTACTCAATTACAGTAACGCGAGTAAATGTAATTCGTTACTTTCCACCTCTGATCCATACCAAATTCTTGCCAATGAAATCAGCTTTCATTCAAACTTAAAAAGCAGGTATCTGGCATACCCAAAGTGCATATACCAATTTTATCTACTACGCGGTTAAGGCATAGATTAAACTATCCTAAATTCTAACTAATTGCACCAAGCACCTGGTACTAAACACAGGGAAAAGTTATACATCACATATTAAGAAAATACCATCGGTTCCAATAACACAGCAAGCTAATAAATGCCATAAAATACAACTTGAATATATATATTGTCTCTTGAGTATATTTTTTTTATGGTAGAAGTAGTTACTGGTTGTCTTTTAGAAATCCTCTATGTAGGTTTGGATTTATTTTTCTGCTCCAAGAGATTAACTAAAATGGTTCCTATGGCATTCCAGAGGATGACAGGGCTTTCCAGGGGTCAGGAAGTAATTTTCTGTGGAGGTCTGGTGATTTTATCAGCTCGGAGTCTCATCGTAAACCCATCTTCCTTGTTGATGGCATCATTGAGTTATGCATTAATGTTCAGGAGCTCTTGGAGTTTGTAGTCGCTGTCCTATCTCCAAACAAGAAGTTAATTTCTTCTGTGTTTATTTATGGTAAGCCAGTCAAAGGAACATTGATGACATTTTGTTTCTAAGTGGATCTGGCGAGCAAGGGTCAGTTATTAGTTCGCTCAATAATGTGGCTCTATAAATCTCTCCCTTCCTGTGTCTTTTTCAGAGATTAGCAAAGGGATCCTCCAGACGGAGTGGCGTCATTATTGGAGTTGATTGATTTTTACGACTCGTAAATGTCAAACAAAATATTCTTATCATGTTCCTTTGATGTGTGAGAGTCCATGATAAGGTGGGCCTGTCCACTCAAGTGCTACAATGGTCAGATGGCAGGTGGATCATGAAGGCCGGATGGCAGGTGGATCAGAAAGGATGGATGACAGGTGATTTCTAATTTTCCTCAGCCTTTGGATCTCCAGCTTGGGTATTAACCTTGTTCAGGTTAAGCATTGTCTCCGCCGGGGTCCCTCTTTTCCGGTGGTTCCACTTGAAGGTCCGAGGAAGTGCAGCCGTACACCTGTTCATGGACCTTTGACCATGTTGACTCTTAGGACTGAATGTGTGTCTGAGGAGGTGTTACCTGTTTCTGTCAGTCGCGTGTGCTTCCACTTCTGGATATCTTGGCCTTCTGTAGCATTCGGTCAAACTGGGAGATGTTTTGGTCAGTTTTTAAAGGTCTTCAAGAGTCGTCTCATGTGCAGTTTCTTCTGCATGGATGGGATTTCTTATTTTGTTAGAAGGGAAGAGTTTCTGTGGTGAAGGCTGACGATGTTTTGATTTGCGGCCATTCACTTCTTCCATTATGTAGCAATTATTGGATGGGGGACTCCGTTCTGCTCAGTGGTGGTAATGCTGATGAAGGCTCTGCTTTTCTTGGCTTTAATTCCTTTTCAGGTGGTCTTCCAGAGCATTTATTTTAGAGTCTTTGTTTTAAGGTCAGTTTTGGCTTCCTCTAGTAGCTGTTCTGCAGACTGTATATGTCTTCTCACGTCTTTCTGGAAGCCTTTATGGTGGCGCGCGTTGACGCTGCGGCTTTGTGCTCCCCATATAGGTGCTGTTTTATGTTTGTAATGTTTTTAATATTGACTATCATCGTATCACAGACAAATGCAAGCACTCATTACAGTTGCCAGAAGCTGCTGCAGATCGGCCAGAGCTACACAGACGATTATTATAACTTGGAAACATTACCGCAAGAGATCCGCACCGGGACTATCGTTGATTCCCATGGCTGAATCCCAGCATACCAGACGTGGCAGTGGATCTAGTAGGCCGTACACTACATTGTGCCGATAGAACAACTGAATCTGGTAAGAAAACAGGAGGAGGACTCTGTGTTTTTGTTAATGATTCCTGGTGCATTAACTCGACAATGATTGATAAGTTTTGCACTCCGGATTTGGAATATTTAATGTTAAGATGCCGACCATTTTACTTGCCCAGAGAATATACTGTTGTGATTGTTATGGCCGTATATATACCACCTCAGGCAAATGTTAAGATGGTATTGGAACAATTGTATGATGTTATCAGTGGGCAACAGAACAAGCACCCTGATGGAGTTTTTATTATCGCTGGGGATTTTAACCAAGCATCTCTTAAGACTGTATTTCCCAGATTCTATCAACATGTTAAGTGTAAAACTAGAGGAGAAAATACGTTGGACCATGTTTACACAAACATAAAAGACGCCTATAAAGCTATACCACGCCCTCATCTTGGACAATCAGATCATCTCTCCTTGTTTCTCATCCCTGTATATAAGGCCTTGGTTAATAGTGCCAGACCAACTTGTAAGACTGTTAAAGTTTGGCCTGTAGTTGCTGTTGACCAACTTCAGGACTGCTTTGAACACACAAATTGGAATGTATTTTCCCATCAGTCAGATTTAGAGACATTTACTTCATCTGTGTTGTCGTATATCAGTTATTGTGTGGATAACGTCACTGTTGACAAAAAGATTAGAGTGTATCCAAATGAGAAACCATGGATGGACAATGAAGTTAAACAGTTGATCAGGGCGAGGGACACAGCTTTTAAATCGGGAGATATCACTGCTTATACAGCTGCCAGAGCTAGCCTAAAGATGGGTATCAGATCTGCAAAATTAAAGTATAAACGGCGGATTGATGAAGATTTTAGCAACAACTCCAATCTTCAGAGAATGTGGCAAGGGATCCGATTAATCTCGGATTATAAAAAGAAGAGTGATACACAACATACTACATCCAATTACAATGCTTACCTTGCAGAGGAACTTAACAGTTTCTTTGCACGTTTTGAAAAAGACAATAATCAATCCCCAGTTCATCTCAAATTGATGGGAAATTCACAGCCTCTGGTTCTACAAACACATAAGGTACGGAGGGCACTTAATAACATCAACATAAGAAAAGCAGCCGGTCCTGATGGTGTGCAAGGACGTGTGCTACAGGCCTGCGCTGACCAATTGGCAGAGGTGTTTACAAAAATTTTTAACCTTTCTCTTTCCTTGTGTATAGTTCCCACGTGCCTGAAATCCACGACCATCGTGCCTGTTCCCCAAAAAAACATGATAACATGTCTTAATGACTATCGACCAATTGCTCTCACTCCTGTCATTGCTAAATGCTTTGAACGACTAGTAATCACTCACATCAAAGACTCTATACCAGTTGATCTAGATCAATATCAGTTTGCCTATCAGGCAAACAGATCAACTGAGGATGCCCTCTGTGTAGCTATGCATGCTGCTCTTTCACATCTAGAAAAGCCCAATACATACATCAGGATGCTCTTTGTTGATTACAGCTCGGCATTTAACACCATTGTACCAAGCCAGCTGATTAACAAACTTCATGCTTTAGGATTAACACCTTCCACATGTAATTGGTTATTGGACTTTCTTACCAACCGCCCTCAGTCAGTGCGGTTGGATATGTATAGATCCTCTACCCTAACCTTGAGCACTGGTGTGCCACAAGGGTGTGTACTAAGTCCCCTCCTTTATGCACTTTTTACCAATGACTGTCAAGTTATCTATGACTCTAATGTTCTAGTTAAATTTGCAGATAACACAACTGTTATTGGGCTCATAGAAAACAACAATGAAGTTGCGTATAGAGAGGAGATTCAGAATCTGACAGCGTGGTGTGATACAAACAACTTGGTCTTAAACATCAGGAAGACCAAATAAATTATTGTGGACTTTAGGACCACTAAAAAGATCACCCACACCCCATTAACGATCAAAGATGAGGCAGTGGAGAGAGTACGCAGTTACAAGTCCTGGGAGTTACCATCACAGAGGATTTTTCCTGGAGTGATAACATTGCATGCATAGTAAGCAAAGCACAACAACACCTCTACTTTCTGAGGAAGTTAAGGAAAGCAAATCTTCCACAGAAGCTGATAGTCAACTTTTATAGGTGTACTATAGAGAGCATCTTGACTAATTGCATGACAGCTTGGTATGGCAGCTGTACCAAATCATTAAAGACATTAGTCACCCTAACCACAGTTTGTTCCAGCTTCTTCCATCTGGAAGGCGATTCCAATCCATCCGGGTACGCACAAATAGACTCAAAAACAGTTTTTTTCCAACAGCAATCATTTTGATGAACTCTAGTAACTCTCTGCCTGATCATGTAAAATAATCCATGACGGCAATGTGTGACTAATTATCACATAGTTTTATATATGTTTTGTCAACTATTTATACTGTTTTTATTTTTTTATTTCTTTTTTTTATTCACCTCGGGGTTGTCACAAGAGGAAGAATTTCGTTGTGTACACAATGACAATAAAGAACTTGAACTTGAACTTTAGTTCTTTTCAGTCATATTAAGCAACTGCAAGGGCTTCTTGGAGCTGTTCAACTTTTTTCTCTGTTTCCTGCTCCACTCTGTCTTTTACCTTGAGTTTATCTTGGGTTTTCCCTTCGAGCTTGTCTGTGCAGCATGAGATGTGCAAAACCTCTCTCAGGAACTCAGTGGTCTGATGCCTGAAATCATCCTGGACTTTCACTGCCAGCTTGTCTGTGATGCTTTGGGCATGTGTCAGCTCCTTCTGAAGATGGGTGCTGTGCTCGTTGCTTAGTGTCAGCTGGGCTATGAAGGCATAGCTTAGGGAACTGATGGCCTTGTTTAGCTCTCCATGGTGGTGATTCTGGCTTGAGTTGTGTGTCAGGATTCTCTTATATCTTATCTTATATGCCGTATGCCACTTGTTTTAGTGTCTCATAAATGTCTCTGGTACTATGGTGTCTAGCACATGGTGCGTTGTGGGCATACATTAACCTGACCCCCCTTTGTCACCGTTGCACCACAAGCTTTGGCGCAGAGTGGTCACCGGGGACATATTATAGAATGTTGTTCAGCACACACAGCTTGTTTTTGACATCATGCAGCGGTTTGAGGGCTGGAGCAGCAGCCAGTTGAGCTGATGTGATAGGGTGGATGGAGGGGTCAGGGAGGTGGCAAATAATAAGCGTTATTGATCAGTCAGAGGTTTGCATTTAGGCAATGCCATCCATGGATAGTTAGGTTAGTGCCGTGGCTGCGAGGTGGGTACCATGGAGGTGAAAGTTGGTCTCATGCTGGTATACGGCTACCATGTCATGGGTGGGTGGATGGATGGGTAGAGTCTTGGTTGAGACCATAGCTCCCCGTGCAATGCACTTGTGATGTTGTTGCACGCCTGGTACAGGTGTTGGTGCTTGACAGGCTTCTTGTTCATTGTGGAATACTCATCTTTTTTCCTAGCCAAGGAGGTGGCGTGTGAAGCTGAGCTTGGCATAAAATGAGGAGTTCTCTGATGCAGTTCTTGTGAGCCGATGCGATTTAA
This sequence comes from Schizopygopsis pylzovi, assembly GCA_027422435.1. Lineage (NCBI taxonomy): Eukaryota > Metazoa > Chordata > Actinopteri > Cypriniformes > Cyprinidae > Schizopygopsis > Schizopygopsis pylzovi. Next base: position 21,676 of record JAPDDL010000943.1, read on the forward strand.
AGGGTGATCAGGATGGCTGTCACTTGTACTGTGATGACTGGGAGTCCAGCTTGAAGTGTTGCTGTGGGAGATGTTTGCTGTTAAACCACAAAACAACCACTCTGGGCATTGTCAGGCATTGTGTAGAGTGCAGATGCCATTTGAGTTTGATAATGTAATTTGGTATTGAGTGAGTCCACATAGTTGACATTAGCTCTGCATCGTTGCCTCTTGTGAAGAGCAGCTTTGGCACTGGCAGTTATCTGCAGGTGCAGGATGTCTCTTAGAAAAGAGGGTCAAATCAAATCAAATCAAATCACTTTTATTGTCACATCACCACAGCACAAGTGCCTTGGTGAGTGAAATTCTTATGAGCGTGCTCCAGACAGTGCAAAAAACAACAATTTACATATGGACAGTACATATTTACAGATTGTACAGAAGACAATGTGCAAAATACACATACAGTCAGGCCCATAAATATTGGGACATCGACACAATTCTAACATGTTTGGCTCTATACACCACCACAATGGATTTCAAATCAAATGAACAAGATGTGCTTTAACTGCAGACTGTCAGCTTTAATTTGAGGGTATTTACATCCAAATCAGGTGAACGGTGTAGGAATTACAACAGTTTGCATATGTGCCTCCCACTTGTTAAGGGACCAAAAGTAATGGGACAGAATAATAATCATAAATCAAACTTTCACTTTTTAATACTTAATTGCAAATCCTTTGCAGTCAATTACAGTCTGAAGTCTGGAACACATAGACATCACCAGACGCTGGGTTTCATCCCTGGTGATGCTCTGCCAGGCCTCTACTGCAACCGTCTTCAGTTCCTGCTTGTTCCTGGGGCATTTTCCCTTCAGTTTTGTCTTCAGCAAGTGAAATGCATGCTCAATCGGATTCAGGCCAGGTGATTGACTTGGCCATTGCATAACAGTCCACTTCTTTCCCTTCAAAAACTCTTTGGTTGCTTTTGCAGTATGCTTTGGGTCATTGTCCATCTGCACTGTGAAGCGCCGTCCAATGAGTTCTGAAGCATTTGGCTGAATATGAGCAGATAATATTGCCCGAAACACTTCAGAATTCATCCTGCTGCTTTTGTCAGCAGTCACATCATCAATAAATGCAAGAGAACCAGTTCCACTGGCAGCCATACATGCCCACGCCATGACACTACAACCATGCTTCACTGATGAGGTGGTATGCTTAGGATCATGAGCAGTTCCTTTCCTTCTCCATACCCTTCTCTTCCCATCACTCTGGTACAAGTTGATCTTGGTCTCATCTGTCCATAGGATGTTGTTCCAGAACTGTGAAGGCTTTTTTAGATGTCGTTTGGCAAACTCTAATCTGGCCTTCCTGTTTTTGAGGCTCACCAATGGTTTACATCTTGTGGTGAACCCTCTGTATTCACTCTGGGGAAGTCTTCTCTTGATTGTTGACGTTGACACACATACACCTACCTCCTGGAGAGTGTTCTTGATCTGGCCAACTGTTGTGAAGGGTGTTTTCTTCACCAGGGAAATAATTATTCGGTCATCCACCACAGTTGTTTTCCATGGTCTTCCGGGTCTTTTGGTGTTGCTGAGCTCACCGGTGCGTTCCTTCTTTTTAAGAATGTTCCAAACAGTTGTTTTGGCTACGCCTAATGTTTTTGCTATCTCTCTGATGGGTTTGTTTTGTTTTTTCAGCCTAATGATGGCTTGGTTCACTGATAGTGACAGCTCTTTGGATCTCATCTTGACAGTTGACAGCAACAGATTCCAAATGCAAATAGCACACTTGAAATAAACTCTGGACCTTTTATCTGCTCATTGTAATTGGGATAGTGAGGGAATAACACACACCTGGTCATGGAACAGCTGAGAAGCCAATTGTCCCATTACTTTTGGTCCCTAAACAAGTGGGAGGCACATATGCAAACTGTTTTAATTCCTACACCGTTCACCTGATTTGGATGTAAATACCCAAATTAAAGCTGACAGTCTGCAGTTAAAGCACATCTTGTTCGTTTCATTTGAAATCCATTGTGGTGGTGTATAGAGCCAAAAATGTTAGAATTGTGTCGATGTCCCAATATTTATGGACCTGACTGTACATATACTCAGTACACATAGTGTACTATAAAGACATACTTAGTTATCAACTACACATTATACACCGTATGTACACATCTACATTATGTACACTATCTATAGATTATGTAATCTATACATAGTAATAATGTGAAGGTGCAACAGATTATACATTTACAGCAGATTGGTTGAGCAGCAGATAGTTGTGCAAAGGTGCAACAGATTATGCATATGCAGTGTCGTGGATGTGCTTTTGTATGGTGTCCAGTGATAGCAGATGTGTTAGTGCAGTGTGTGCGTGTAGTCCGGTAGAACTGTGTTAAAGTGCAGTGCATGGCATGTTGTGTGAGAGGGAGTATGATGTGGGTGAGTTATTTCTGACTGTTCATTAGCCTGATAGCCTGAGGGAAAAAGCTGTCCCTCAGTCGGCTAGTACGGGATCGGATGCTGTGGAGATGTCTCCCTGAGGGCAGCAGAGAGAGCAGTCTGTGGGATGGGTGGCTGGAGTCTTTGATAATCCTCCGGGCTTTTCTTGTACACCGCCTGGTGTAGATGTCCTGGAGGGAGGGAAGCTCACCTCCAAAAATGTGGCGGGCAGTTCGCACGACCCTTTGCAGAGCACTGCGGTTGCCAGCGGTGCTGTTTCCAAGATCAAGATGCTCTCCACAGTGCAGGTGTAGAAGGATCTGAGGATGCTGGGGCTCGTTCCAAACTTCCTCAGCCGTCTCAGGAAGAAGAGACACTGATGTGCCTTCTTCAGCACTGCATCTGTGTGAGCAGACCATGTGAGATCCTCAGTGATGTGAACGCCGAGGAACTTAAAGCTGCTCACCCGCTTCCCAGGTGTCTTGTCGATGGTGATGGGTGTGTGTTCTCTGCTCTGTCTCCTGTAATCTACCACCAGCTCCTTGGTCTTGTCGATGTTGAGTGACAGGGGGTTCTCCTGACACCATTTAGTCAGGGTACTCACCTCCTCTCTGTAGGCCATCTCATCGTTGTCGGTGATCAGGCCTATCACCGTTGTGTCATCAGCAAATTTGACGATGACATTGGAGCTGTGTGTTGCTGTACAGTCATGTGTGTACAGGGAGTACAGGAGTGGGCTGAGGAAGCAGCCCTGCAGAGAACCAGTGTTGAGGATCAGAGAAGATGAGGTGTTGTTGCCCATTCTGACCACCTGACGTCTGCCTGTCAGGAAGTCCAGCTGCACAGAGATCTGTTCAGTCCCAGAGTCTGGAGCTTCGCAACCAGTGTGGCAGGCACTATGGTGTTAAATGCCGAACTATAATCCACGAACAGCATCCTCACATAGGTGTTCTTATTTTCCAGGTGGGAGAGAGCAGTGTGCAGGGTGAAGGCAATAGCATCGTCTGTGGAACGGTTACTGCGGTATGCAAATTGTAGTGGGTCCAGTGAAGCAGGCAGCACAGAGCAGATGTGTTCTCTGATGAGCTTCTCAAAACACTTGCTGAAGATGGGGGTCAGAGCAACGGGCCTCCAGTCATTCAAGCATGTGATTTTATTTTTCTTAGGTATGGGCACAATGGTGGATTTTTTGAAGCATGCGGGAACCACAGACAGAGAGAGGGACAGATTGAAAATGTCTGTAAAAACCCTGGCTAGCTGGAAAGCGCATGCTTTGAGCACACGGCCTGGTATGCCATCCGGGCCCACGGCTTTACGGATGTTCACCCGTTTGAAGGATCGGGTTACATCCGCGACAGAAAGGGAGAGTGGACTCACCTCTTCTGCAGCAGTCGTGTGAGCGCTCTATGTGTGGGTGGTGTTATCAGCCTCGAAACAAGCATAAAAGGTGTTGAGCTCGTCCGGTAGAGAGGCGGCAATGTTCACAGTAGCTGGTTTGTTCCCTTTAAAGCCTGTGATGTTGTTGATGCCCTGCCACATGCTTCTTGGATTATTGTTGTTTAAATGTTCTTCAACTTTGTTTTTATATTGTCGTTTGGCTGCTTTGATGGATCTCCTGAGATCGTAACTGGCTTGTTTCCGATCGTCAGTGTTTCCGGATTTAAAGGCAGATGTCCGCGCTGACAAGGCTGATCGAACATCCCTGTTAATCCACGGTTTTTGGTTGGGGTAGATGCGGATTGTTTTGGTCGGAACTACATCATCTATACACTTCCTGATGAAACATGTTACGGAATCTGAATACGCCTCTATGTCGTCATCAGACGCTGCCCGGAACATATCCCAGTCCACGTGATCAAAACAGTCCTGTAGTGTAGCGTCCGATTGGTCCGACCAGCATTGAATTGTCCTGAGGGCGGGTGCCTTACGTTTCAGTTTCTGCCTATAAGCAGGCAGGAGCAGAACGGAAGAGTGATCCGATTTGCAGAAAGGTGGGCGGGGGAGGGATTTGTATGCATCCCGGAAAGGAGTGTAACAATGGTCGAGTATACGATCTCCACGTGTGTTGATGGTGATGTGTTGAAAGTATTTTGGAGCTATTGTTCTGAAGTTGGCTTTATTAAAGCCCCCTGTGATAATAAAAGCTGCATCTGGGTGCGTGGTTTACTGCTCACTTATATTCCTGTACAGTTCCCTGAGTGCCTGGTCTGTGTTGGCTTGGGGGGGGTATATAAACAGCCGTGATTGTGATCGCTGTAAATTCCCTCGGTACCCAGAATGGTCGACACAGAAGCATATGAAATTCCAGATCAGGGGAGCAGAAGGATTTAATAGAGTGTATGTTCCTTTCATCACACCACAAGTTGTTAATATAGAAACAAACACCCCCACCTCTGCTTTTCCCTGTGAGCTCTTTCGTCCTATCCGAGCGGTGCACGGAGAAGCCCGTGAGCTCGATGGCTGAGTCTGGAACCATAGCAGACATCCATGTTTCTGTGAGGCAAATAACACAGCAGTCCCTTGTTTCTCGTTGGTATGAGATGCGCGCCCGCAGTTCGCAGAGTTTGTTATCCAGTGACTGAACGTTGGCCAGTAAAATGGTTGGAAGAGGAGGTCGGAAAGCACGGCGTCTCAGTCTGACGAGAACGCCAGCTCTTTTTCCTCTTTTTCAGCATCGGCGGCGTTTCCTCGATTGCGCGACCCAGACAAAGGGCTCTGATGCCGTGTCTGTGAACAATACACCGGCATTCAAGAACTCAAAGTCCGGTTTGCTTTGCGCGACGGAGGAACCAATGTTTAAAAGCGTGTCTCTATCGTAGACAGTTATACTAACAACATCTAACACGCAAAACAACAAAAAAACAAATAAAACATACGAAAAACTGCAAAGTTTTCCCAGAGCACGCAACACGGCTGCCATCCTCGGCGCCATCTTGGTTAAGAGTGGTGTGGCTCAGAGTGGGTCCAGGTTCCCTCCATTCCCTTGAAGGTGTGTGGTTTAGGGTTTGGCCATACTGTCTGTGTGTCACACTGTCAATGTCCATTCCCTTTTTGTGTATGCTGGTGCTGCAGTCTCATATTTTTACTAGAGTAAAAGTCTGGTATGGTCTGGCCAGAGCTTCCCCAGGAGGTTGCAAGGTCTCATATTTTCAGACTTTTCTCGAGTACACGCAGGGCCTCCCAGCCTTGGTTAAAAACACAGCTGGCAGCAGTCGGACTCCAACCCAGGCCTCCATAGAGACTGGAGCCTAAATCCAGCGCCTTAGACCACTCGGCCACACTACCAATGTGGGCTGCGCTTTACGGGCCCAATTCCACCCTTCCACCCTCCAGAAATAAAGGCAAAGCCAACCACGGAGCATCTTCGCGAAACCCGTCGAATGCAACCAAGGAAAGCTCTTTGCTTGGCCATGGCAGCCACAAGAGTCTTAGAAAAAAGTTGCCCTTGGCAGTGGTGGAATTTGAACCCAAGCCCCCAAAGAGACTTGAGCTTTAATGCAACGCCTAAGACCGCTTGGCCACACTACACTTTGTGCATTTGTTCGACGTGTAATGCAATTTAATATGAAGCTATTATTTCAGCTCCGGGAATTATTGTTAAAGATTCAATATTGCTTGATTAAAGTAATATTAAAATTTTACTTACAATTTATACCTTATTAAGTGGTCGTCCAGCGATCACTAAAAGGTATATTCTATTAATCTCGTTTCTCTGTATTCCGTGGCCACGGTAACAATAAAACGAGATTAATAAATCTCTCAAATTCGAACTAGGTAACGTTATCTTTGTGGCAAGAAGGATACAATCCTTGAAAATCACATTCCAGAGACAATTCTTTATAAAACGAAACAAGGTTTATTTACAATACTAATATTCTAACATACGTAATAACACACAGACATACACACATGCATACAGGAGTTTTGAGGTTAAATGTTGAAAGAATAGCACTCTTTCCTATTTCATAACTTAAAACTAACCAGAAAAGATCACGACAAATACCTAGGCTTTGTTACTGCATTCAGATCAAATTTACCAGTTCAGTCAGGATAAAACTTAGTTTGTTATACTTGCTTTCTGGTTAAGCAGGCTGGACCTTTGTCTCGTTTCGCACGTGGGTTTCCACGTGTTGCTCTGGGAAACTCTGCTGGCTCGCGTCGCTGTTGCGTGACGTCACCGGGGAGCCGTGTTGGAATCACGGAGTTGATGCTGGGTCTGCGTTGCGATGAAAGCGTCGTTACGCTGCTGGTTCTGCGATGTTACGGCTTTGGCAAGGTCTTGGACTTCTTCAGATGGTTGGTTTCAAGGCGAGAGTCCAGCGGACCGGCTTCCAGCTCGCGAGTTGCGAGAACAGGGAGAGAGTCCAGGAGCACAAGAGAGAGAGAGAGAGAACGCGGACGCGCCTCGTCTTTTGAACTGTCCGGTTTTGGACACCGCCCACAGGCGTCTGGTCGAATCAGAGTGTCTGTATGGTGTAGAGCCCTGCCCATGTCCATGGGACATACCCTCATTACACTTTTATGTGACGAAAAATAAACTTTTACCCATGTATTAAACCTTTTCCAGGTTTACCCATTTATAATATCACCACATTCGTTATCTTACTGATTCATACATTTTTGCAACCGTTCATACAAGTCTAAACACTGCATTTGGCGCAACCTACACATTACAGCTTAAGGCACGAATAAAAATCAGCCCACATTTCTTAAGTAATTCATATTCACACAAGCATATGAGAGAAAGAATACAACATTAATATCCATATGTTTCTTGTGTAGATGGTTTTAAAAGTCATGAAATGAACGAATGTCTTTTAGAAACGTTCCCGTCACTTCCCTTTGTTCTGTGACCGAAAGAAATCGCGCGCTTTTGTGCTGGATGAGGGGGAGGGGCTTTAGAGAGACTCGGATTCTTTAGCTGGCCCCTGGTGACCTGTAGAGACAGTTGAATTCCTGCCGACATATGTTACATATCCCCCTTTGGCTTAGTGATGATCCCGATGGAACATCGTCAGACCCTGGAACAAGAGGCAGGGAGAACAGGCACATACAAGACACAAACATCAATTCACGAGTTCACACTTACTTAATAATGAACTGAACAAATGGTATGTGTATTTGGCGTGCTGTCCGAGGAGAGGGCTCCAAGCTCGGTAGTAGTTCCCGAGCCCAGGGTACTCCCCTTGCCCGGGGAGAGGGGTCCGAGCTCGGCATTTGGCCCGGACCCAAAAGCTCCCCCCCTACCCCTTGCTGGGGTGAAACGGACTGGGAGTGAGGAGTTGGGGTGGTGGAGGGATTTCTGGAAGACTAGAGATAATGGAGGTAAGGCTGCTTGATTATTTATAGAGGTTCTCTCTAGCGTTTATTGGATAGGGGATGTGATTACTGATTATGAATTGGCTGTGTTAATTATCCGCGCGTGCTCCTCCCGAAACTTGTTTATAAAACATCACTTCACGAGTTCACACTTACTTAATAATGAACTGAATAAATGGTATGCGTATTTGGCGTGCTGTACGAGGAGAGGGCTCCGAGCTCGGTAGTAGTTCCCGAGCCCGGGGTACTCCCCTTGCCCGGGGAGAGGGGTCTGAGCTCGGCATTTGGCCCGGACCCAAAAGCTCCCCAAAAAATGCTTATCGTGGGACAGCAGCCAAATGATGACTAAGAGACCCCCCCAAAAATTGCATGGCTTTAGGGCTGATGGGATGCTGGACCCCGTTTGTTATGATGCTGCGGCATCTTGGAGGAAGGAGCGGCTTCTGCTGAAGTGTACTGGCGTGGCGGTGTGGGGAGAGGAGGGAGGATGTGAGGGTAGATACTGCTGCGGCAGTGGGGAAATAAATATGGTGCTCCTGTGGGAGCAAACACTGCTGCGGCAGTGGGGAGGTATTGATGGAGCTCCTGCGGGAGCGGGCACTGCTGCGGCAGAGAAAGCTCCTGCGGGAGCAGACACTGCTGCGGCAGTGGGGAAATATGGATTGCGCTCCTGCAGGAGCAGACACTGCTGCGGCAGTGGGGAAATATAGATAGCGCTCCTGCGGGAGCGGACACTGCTGCGGCAGTGGGGAGATATTGATGGAGCTCCTGCGGGAGCAGACACTGCTGGGGCAGTGAGGAAATACGGGTAGCGCTCCTGCGGGAGCGGTCACTGCTGCGGCAGTGGAAATAGAGAGAGAGCTCCTGCGGGAGCGGACACTACTGCGGTAGTGGGGACAAAACAGGAGGTGCTCCTGCGGGAGCGGTCACTGCTGGGGCAGTGGGGAAATATAGAGAAGGATCCTGCTGGGGCAGGCACTACTGCGGTAGTGGGGAATATAGAGAAGGTTCCTGCATGAGCAGGCACTACTGCGGTAGTGAAGAAGAAGGCTGGTAGGGAGGGGGGGGGGGGGCAGGGGAGGGGCCGGGAGACGGAAAGGCTCCTGCTGGAGCGAGCACTGCTGCGGCAGTGAGGAAATATATAGATAGCGCTCCTGCGGGAGCAGACACTGCTGTGGCAGTGGGGAAATACAGATAGTGCTCCTGAGGGGAGCGGTCACTACTGCGGTAGTGATGAAATACAGATAGCGCTCCTGCTGGAGCAGTCACTGCTGCGGCGAGGGGAAATACAGAAAAGGCTCCTTCGGGAGTAGACACCGCTGCAGCAGTGGGGAAATACAGAGAAAGCTCCTGCGCGAGCGGGCACTGCTGCGGCAGTGGGAAAAAAAGTGGGGGGAGTGTGGGGACGGGAGACGTTGCTGGAGGGCACGGCGGCAGTGAGGAGTGGGGGGGGGTGTGGGAGGGGGGGGGGGGGTGGGGTGAGGGTGATGGAGAGGAGCGGTTGCTATGGGGTTTCGGAGGAGTATTCTAAAGGGGGTGGCCGATTAGGGTCTGGTGGGCTTCCTTGATGTGGGAGCGGTCTGATCGAATGTAGCTTTTGAAAGCCTCTGACGACCAGCGACCGAGTTCTTGGATCTGCTGTTGGGAAAGGCCTTTGTGGGCCGCTGTGGTTGCTGCGCCTATTCGGAATCAATGGCTGGAAAAGTTTCCGGCTGGGGTATCTGATAGGTGCAGAACTGCCTTGAGGTGCTTTTGGAACCAGAAGCGAGTGACGGGGCGGTTGGAATCGTCTGTGAAAAGGGGGTCGGATGGGAGTTTGGACTGTGATTTCCTTAAGTGGAGGAAAGCTAGGAGGGTTTGGTAAGGTAATATGGGCGATTGGAGGTTGAAAATGTAAATGAAGTGGCCTTTCTTTGTTTGGTCTGTCTTACTTTGCTTAATGGTGTAAGAAATGGTTTCGTCGTCCAGCACCGCTAAATCTGAGATAGTGGGGTGGATGGCTGGGTCGAAACTGGATGAGATGGCGAGCTCAGAGCATCTGAGGAAGCCAAAGAAGGCCAGGATAAACATGGCGTCGAGTGTGCGGGCAGTGTGGATAGAATGGTAGCCTCTGCGGAGGGTGGAAATGCATTTGGTCAAAATTTTTAGAGTTATGGGCTGCCTGGAATCTGGGCGGGTGGGATTGGTTTTCTGGATACCTTTAATGAGTAAGGAGGTCTGTGAATTGGCTATATGGGCGGAAGGGGAACCGTATAAAAGTTTGTGAAAAAATTGTAGTCCGCTTAGGTAACCTTTAATGGAACTGGTTTGGAGTTTTTTGTTTATGTTGAGGTGGGAGATGAATGAGGTGATGGCCAGTAGTGAAAAGGTGGGGAATGGCAAGTTATAAGTGGAGTGAAAAGTTTTGAAGCTTTTCCATGCTGTCAGGTATGACTGGAGGGTCCTTGGGGAGACTGCTTGGAGAATTGAATTGAGGGAGGCTTCGAGGAGAGGTTTCAAGGGATGGTTTAAGGGAATATCAGTTCTGAAAAGGGAGGTACTGGGGTGGGGAGTGGATCCGCCTCCGGTGCCAATGTTCTGAATTTCTGATAGGATTTGTGACCTGATGGAGTTGGCTACGGGGGGTGGTTCCAGTGCGAGTGTGTTTGGAGGTATGGGTAGAGGCGAGGCGGTAGAAAGAGAAAAGGGGGCTCCGGGGACGGAGCTGACTGCGTGGAAGAGAGGGGGAATGGCTGGTGTTTGGGTCGATGATTGGGGTAAGTTTGAGCCTGAAAGAGCTTGGTGGACGGAGAGAGGGGGGGGAAAAGGGGGGGGGGGGGTAAGCGGGCGCCGGGGCTTGCGTTGATGGAGTAGGGCTGGCCGTGAGTGGCGGAGCTGCGGGCCATGGGTAGGGGAGGGGTTCGTTGGTCCGAGGCTGCGTGTAGCTGTATGCCGCTGACGGAGGCGTGCTTGTTCTGGTGAGGCGGCTTGTGGAGGCGAAGGCTGGCTTTTCGCTGGGCTGGGTTGCGAGCTGTCGTTCGGTGGAAGCTCGAGGAAGGTGGGGGCTGAGGGCTGCGGCATCCGGGGCGCGGGCTGCGGCGCTTGGAGGCGTTAGCCGCGGTGGTATGGGAAGGCCGGCGGCCCCGTATTGCAGCCGCGGGCTCGGTTGAGTTGTCCTGCGGGGCACTGGTGCTTTGGACGGCGGCGGGCGGATCCGATGAGTCGGTAAGACTTTCGTCGTGGAAAACTTCGATCTCTGACATGATTCGGCAGTTGAGTGTACCAACGCTGGAAGACTAGAGATAATGGAGGTAAGGCTGCTTGATTGTTTATAGAGGTTCTCTCTAGCGTTTATTGGATAGGGGATGTGATTACTGATTATGAATTGGCTGTGTTAATTATCCGCGCGTGCTCCTCCCGAAACTTGTTTATAAAGCAGCACTTCTATCACTGACTGAATCCTGGTGCAGGGTAATTTGGGAAGGAACAGGTTAGAAACTTGAGAAGACATAGGGATGCATTGTTTAGCATTACTGACAATTGGGTCATTTTGATTGGTTTAATTATCAGGGGTTCGACGAGGCGGTATAGACATGATCTCAATCAGGTTGGTCGAATTCTCGGATTCGGGTTCTTGGTCAGGTTTACCACGTCGGAAAAAGGTGCGGGACGCCTGACGGGTATTTGTTGAGAGACTCTTGAATGGCGTTCACTCGCTTGCATAGGAGGAAGGCCAGTGTCAAAGTCACAACATCTCCTACGATAGTAGAGATACAAAGCGCTGTGTCAGCGGCAGACAAAGACCGAATAATTGGCACGCCGGCGGGCGGAAGGCGAGCGATAGCTTCTAAAGCTGTCAACCGGTGTCAAATCAATAAGAGATTTTGATTTCAGCCTGATATTCATCGTCGGTGAGGTGATACAATGCTAACTCGTCAATATGGAGGATCGCGCCCATCGGGACAGTGATCCATAAAGTTTGGTTGGGCAAATTAATGCGCGTGGCGGTGTTCGTGTTAATCGCATTTGAGGGTAGCTGTTCGTGCTGGGGTGTTGACCAGCCATCGGTTTCCGATGATTTCGGCTTGCGTTACCTCAACTTGAGAACGTGGTGTTGCTTCGGCGGGGCAGCTAGTGTCGGGTTTAATGGATTCTAAACCGCAGTTGCCCTTGGTATTATCGCGTACGCAGAGTTTACTCGGGTAGAGGGAGTGAATGTCCTAAGTGAGCGTGCCCATCTTTAAGTTTGGGGCCAGATACAACTGCTCGTTGTTATCGTGATACGCAGCGACTTTAGGAGTGTGGATTTTGATATAGGTTTTCCCTTGCCGCAATCCCACATTCACAACGTCTTTGAGCCGGTAAACATTATTAACGTCGATAATAAGCAAACTGAAAAGACAACTAAGTCACCTGTTTCCGGGTTTGCGTATATGGGAATAGCGCTATCGGGAAAGGGGCGAGATGGGTTTGGATGAGACTAGCGGGGCCCGCAGTGGCCAAAGTTACAACGTTTGAACAAGGCTAAGAGGTATCGTGTAGCACGGAATCCTATTCATGGCTAAGTTGTCAATCAAGGAACTTACATCGCGTATCATGTCGTTCATGATTTTGGCGGGTGGCCTCGATCGGTCGACAACGGTTCTCACAGCGAGTTACGATTACTTTATTGACGGAAGTCGATCTCAATTTCACGACCTGGATTCAAAGATTGGTTAAGGGGGTTCAAAGTGAGAGAGAGGTAAGGAAAACACAAAGTGAGACACGAGATAAAGAAACCAAACGACAAAGCAAAAAAAAAAAAAAAAAAAAAAAAATTGAGAGTAACTCCGCTCTACTAGATTGGTCCTAGCAGTGATGCGGAGGAGAGAATATGGGTTGTGTCTAAGCATGGTTGCTATATGTTTTCCTAAAATGACAATACTTATGCTTGTGTGGTGTAGAGCATATGGTTGTCAGTCTGTGTCAGTGGGTTTGATCTTCCCCCTTTTCCTGTCGGTGGTTTGGATTTGCCGGTTGGAACTGGCAACACATCATGGTGCATCGTGTGTCAGCATACTCCCCCTCTGGCCGTGAGGTACTACAAGCTTTGGCGCAGTGAGTGGCTTAGGGACATACGTGAGGACACCGTCTTGCAGATGCAGCATGAGTGGAGCGTGCGGAGCTCGGAGCATGTGTTCAGGTCCGTGGAGGAAATGGAATGTTCTACTGGGTTTGACATGTGAGCTGTCATGGTTCGTAGTGACTAATCCGCATTTTGGAGGGTGAGGAGATCGTCAGCAGCGAACTGAGGAGGTATGGCAATGCGGGAGGGGGCAGGGGTGTGCGCGCCAGGGGCGTGCTGGCGACGGGTTAATGCTGCCAATGTAGGGTTGGGTGGGAGGGCATGAAGTGTCCAGGACTCTTCATGTGATGCACCTGCTGTGGTGAGGGCATCGGTTTGGTCATTTGAGGGGCTCGAGTTTGGGAGGAAACGTTTAGGATGTCAGAACTGATCTGGTGTTCTTCGGAGGAATGGCAGGTGACTAAGACAGCACTTTCAGGAACTTGAGGAGTTTCATCAGCAGGTGTTTGTTGGACGCTGCTGTGATTTGGAGTATTGGGTGTTGAGTTAGTGTTTAACTCTGTTGTTGGGTTTTCAGGTGGGGTTTCATGTCCATCTGAAGTTAGGGTGTTTACTGTTCTCTGAGAGTGAGGTGAAGCAGTGCTGTTTTCTGTGGCTGATTTGTTCAGCTTGTCACTGCCTTTTTGTCCGACAGCTAGTCAGGCTGAATCTGGTTTCTCTTTCTTTTCCCACTTCCGGTCCTCCTTTTTTCGTTGGAAGAACTCTTTCATCATCTTTCCATCAGCTTTTGTGAGTTGAAATGCGGTGGTGTTTCTTGTTCTTGTGTGGATTCCGTTGGAGCTCGGTCAGTTTGGAATCTTGGTGAATTCTTTCGTCGATTCCTTGGGCTGACTGCTCCAGGGTGAGTTTGTCGCTTTCCCTTGGAGTTTCCATACGAGCTTGGCTGGTTCCACGATCTATCCCATGGGCTCTCATGAGGCCTTGCTTGGTCCCATGACTTATCCCAGTGTCGTCCAGGTGAACGTTGACGTCCACGCGGTCCATCCCAGCGATCATTCCTCTGTTTAGGTCGGGTGCCAGCGTGTGAGTCTCGTTCTCTGTTGGACGGGGGTCCATTCCACTCTCTGTGTGGTGGCTTAGCACTGTCTTGGCGTTGGGTGCCCTCTAGAGCCAGTTCATGGTGTTGAGTGTTGAAATCAAGAACTGCTGGGGTTTTTGCGCTCTTTTCTGAGGTCATCTTCTTCGGTATCCACGTGTTGCTCTGGGAAACTCTGCTGGCTCGCGTCGCTGTTGCGTGACGTCACCGGGGAGCCGTGTTGGAATCACGGAGTTGATGCTGGGTCTGCGTTGTTACGGCTTTGGCACGGTCTTGGACTTCTTTAGATGGTTGGTTTCAAGGCGAGAGTCCAGCGGACCGGCTTCCAGCTCACGAGTTGCGAGAACAGGGAGAGAGTCCAGGAGCACAAGAGAGAGAGAGAGAGAACGCGGACGTGCCTCGTCTTTTGAACTGTCCGGTTTTGGACACCGCCCACAGGCGGCTGGACGAATCAGAGTGTCTGTATGGTGTAGAGCCCTGCCCATGTCCATGGGACAAACCCTCGTTACACATTCATGTGACGAAAAATAAACTTTTACCCATGTATTAAAACTCTTACCAGGTTTACCCATTTATAATATCACCACATTCGTTATCTTACTGATTCATAAATTTTTGCAACCGTTCATACAAGTCTAAACACTGCATTTGGCGCAACCTACACATTACAGCTTAAGGCACGATTAAAAGTCAGCCCACATTTCTTAAGTAATTCATATTCACACAAGCATATGAGAGAAAGAGTACAACATTAATATCCATATGTTTCTTGTGTAGATGGTTTTAAAAGTCATGAAATGAACGAATGTCTTTTAGAAACGTTCCTGTCACTTCCCTTTGTTCTGTGACCGAAAGAAATCGCGCGCTTTTGTGCTGGATGAGGGGGAGGGGCTTTAGAGAGACTCTGATTCTTTAGCTGGCCCCTGGTGACCTGTAGAGACAGTTGAATTCATGCCCACATATGTTACAGACGGGTCGCTTCGACTGGAAAAAGGCCAGATCAAAGCTGATTTTGCAAAAAAGTAAAAAAAGTAGAAAAAGTAGAAAATATGCTCTCACATATTTTCAGACTTTTCTCGAGTACACGCAGGGCCTCCCAGCCTTGATTAAAAACACAGCTGGCAGCAGTGGGATTCGAACCCATGCCTCCATAGAGACTGGAGCCTAAATCCAGCGCCTTAGACCACTCGGCCACACTACCGATGTGGGATGCCTTTTACGGGCCCAATTCCACCCTTCCACCCTCCAGAAATAAAGGCAAAGTCAACCACGGAGCATCTTCGCAAAACCCGTCGAATGCAACCGAGGAAAGCTCTTTGCTTGGCCATGGCAGCCACAAGAGTCTTAGAAAAAAGTTGCCCTTGGCAGCGGTGGAATTTGAACCCAAGCCCCCAAAGAGACTTGAGCTTTAATGCAACGCCTAAGACCGCTTGGCCACGCTACACTTTGTGCATTTGTTCGACGGGTCACTTCGACTGGAAAAAGGCCAGACCAAAGCTGATTTTGCAAAAGAGTATACTGACCAAAAACGCATTGCCGGAATGCACTGTAAGTCGCTTTGGATAAAAGTGTCTGCTAATTGCATAAATGTAAAAGTACCCCGTGAGCATTTGTTCCATGGGTCGCTTCGACTGGGAATAGACGTATTTGGAAGAACAGATCTACACAGAATTGACTCAAATCGTCAGCAACGGAACCTCAAATAGTCAGTAAACCACACAGGAAGGATGTGGCCCCAGGAGCAAGACTGAGTTACCCTGCCTTAGCAAGAAGACACTCATCTGTGGGAGAGGACAAGGCATCTTGTATGACTCGCATGTCCTTAGCAGACCTGGTTGCTGCCAGGTAAAATGTGCTCTCACAATATTTTCAGACTTTTCTTGAGTACACGCAGGGCCTCCTAGCCTTGGTTAAAACCACAGCGGGATTCGAACCCACGCCTCCATAGAGACTGGAGCCTAAATCCAGCGCCTTAGACCACCCGGCCACACTACCGATGTGGGCTGCCCTTTACGGGCCCAATTCCACCCTTCCACCCTCCAGAAATAAAGGCAAAGCAACCCGAGCATCTGAAACCCAAGCAACCGAGAAAGCTCTTTGCTGGACCCAGAGCTTAGAAAAATGCCTTTGCGAGTGGGATCCACAAGCCCCGAAAAAACTTGCCTTTGCCAGGATTAACAGCCCCGACACTGGGCTTCTCAGGCGCCGACGGAATTTCGGCCGAGCAGTCTTAAAAAGTGCTTCAATGGGATTTCGCCGATAACTCTCCAAGAGCTGAGTCTACCTTTACTGCAAACGATCCCAGAGGTTAGCTTTGGTGTTCTGCCAAATCTGGATATTCGGAGAAGCAAACAAATTACTAATTGTACACGGAACTCAACACCAAAATGACTCTTGCGGAAGCCCGTCAATGCACGAAAAGTCTTGTTGGAAGACACAGAGTCCCCAAAAAATTGACCTTGGACGTGGAATTTGAACCCAAGCCCCCAAAGAACTGAGCTTTATGCAACGCCAACGCTGGGAAGCTAACTTTGCTTGTTGCAAAAGAGTTCGACGAAAAAGGCCAGCCAAGTGATTTGAAAAAGTTACACAAAAAGCATAGCCGAATGCACCTAAGCGCTTTGGTCAAGGTCTTAATGTAAATGTCCCCTAAGCTTTGCTAAAAAGCGCAGTGATGGATTGCGCCGATCAATTCGCAAAAAGCTGAGTCTAATCCTTTGCTATGAAAACTTCCAAGAGGGTAAGTACTGTGCTGTTGCTTCCAAAAGTTCGAAGGAATTGCAGACAGATAATCAACTGAAAATTGTCCAACGGAACTCAAGCATTCAATACTACAAGAAGGATGTGGCCGAAGGAAAGGCATGTACCCTGCCTTAGCAAGGATTCATCTTGGAGAGCAAGGATCTTGTCCAATGTCCTTAGCATTGTGTCCAGGAAAATGTGCCCCAATAATTAGACTTTTCCAGCAGCAGGGCTCCCACCTTGGTAAAACACAGGCAGCAGTGGGATTCGAACCCACGCCTCCATAGAGACTGGAGCCTAAATCCAGCGCCTTAGACCACTCGGCCACACTACCGATGTGGGCTGCCCTTTACGGGCCCAATTCCACCCTTCCACCCTCCAGAAATAAAGGCAAAGCCAACCACGGAGCATCTTCGCGAAACCCGTCGAATGCAACCGAGGAAAGCTCTTTGCTTGGCCATGGCAGCCACAAGAGTTTTAGAAAAAAGTTGCCTTTGGCAGCAGTGGGATTCGAACCCACGCCCCCGAAGAGACTGGAGCCTTAATCCAGCACCTTAGACCGCTCGGCCACGCTACCCACTGAGCATGTGCTTCATGGGTCGCTTCGACTGGGAATTGTCCGGCCCGATGCAGATTCTGCTAAAAAGCTGCAGTCTAATCCTCTTTGCATATGATAAACCTGATCCCAAGAGGGTTAGTGCTTGTGGCTGTGTTGCTGTCACAACAAGTCTGAGATGTATTTGGAAGAACAGATCAACACAGAATTGACTCAAATTGTCAGCAACGGAACCTCAAGCAGTCAATAAATGACTGCTTGACGCGAAACCCGTCGAATGCAACCGAGGAAAGCTCTTTGCTTGGCCATGGCAGCCACAAGAGTCTTAGAAAAAAGTTGCCCTTGGCAACGGTGGAATTTGAACCCAAGCCCCCAAAGAGACTTGAGCTTTAATGCAACGCCTAAGACCGCTTGGCCACGCTACACTTTGTGCATTTGTTCGACGGGTCGCTTCGACTGGAAAAAGGCCAGACCAAAGCTGATTTTGCAAAAGAGTATACTGACCAAAAACGCATAGCCGGAATGCACTGTAAGTCGCTTTGGATAAAAGTGTCTGCTAAATGCATAAATGTAAATGTACCCCGTGAGCATTTGTTCCATGGGTCGCTTCGACTGGGAATAGACGTATTTGGAAGAACAGATCAACACAGAATTGACTCAAATCGTCAGCAAAGGAACCTCAAATAGTCAGTAAACCACACAGGAAGGATGTGGCCCCAGGAGCAGGACTGAGTTACCCTGCCTTAGCAAGAAGACACTCATCTGTGGGAGAGGACAAGGCATCTTGTATGACTCGCATTTCCTTAGCAGGCCTGGCTGCTGGCAGGGAAAACATACTCTCACAATATTTTCAGACTCATCTCGAGTACACGCAGGACCTCCCGGGGTGGGATTCGAACTTTAGAACATGACCGTTTCTGCCCTTTTAACTACAGAAATAGGCAAAGCCGGTTGGAACTCTTAGTGAAACCTGTCTACGCCAAGGAAGCTCTTTGTTGGCCGCCCAGCAAATCTTCCAAAAAGTTTCCCAGGCACGTGGGATTCGAACCCATGCCCCCGAAGAGACTGGAGCCTTAATCCAGCCCTTAGACCGCTCGGCCACGCTACCCCTGAGCATGTGCTCATGGGTCGCTTCGACTGGGAATTGTCCGGCCCGATGCAGATTCTGCTAAAAAGCTGCAGTCTAATCCTCTTTGCATATGATAAACCTGATCCCAAGAGGGTTAGTGCTTGTGGCTGTGTTGCTGTCACAACAAGTCTGAGATGTATTTGGAAGAACAGATCAACACAGAATTGACTCAAATTGTCAGCAACGGAACCTCAAGCAGTCAATAAATGACTGCTTGACGCGAAACCCGTCGAATGCAACCGAGGAAAGCTCTTTGCTTGGCCATGGCAGCCACAAGAGTCTTAGAAAAAAGTTGCCCTTGGCAACGGTGGAATTTGAACCCAAGCCCCCAAAGAGACTTGAGCTTTAATGCAACGCCTAAGACCGCTTGGCCACGCTACACTTTGTGCATTTGTTCGACGGGTCGCTTCGACTGGAAAAAGGCCAGACCAAAGCTGATTTTGCAAAAGAGTATACTGACCAAAAACGCATAGCCGGAATGCACTGTAAGTCGCTTTGGATAAAAGTGTCTGCTAAATGCATAAATGTAAATGTACCCCGTGAGCATTTGTTCCATGGGTCGCTTCGACTGGGAATAGACGTATTTGGAAGAACAGATCAACACAGAATTGACTCAAATCGTCAGCAAAGGAATCTCAAATAGTCAGTAAACCACACAGGAAGGATGTGGCCCCAGGAGCAGGACTGAGTTACCCTGCCTCAGCAAGAAGACACTCATCTGTGGGAGAGCATTTCCTTAGCAGGCCTGGCTGCTGGCAGGGAAAACATACTCTCACAATATTTTCAGACTCATCTCGAGTACACGCAGGCCTCCGGGGTGGGATTCGAACTTTTAGAACATGAGCCGTTTTCTGCCCTTTTACACTACAGAAATAGAGGCAAAGCCGGTTGTGGAACTTCTTATGTGAAACCTGTCTAACGCGGCCAAGGAAAGCTCTTTGCTTGGCCATGTCATCCAGCAAAGTCTTCCAAAAAGTTTCCCCTGGCAGCGGTGGGATTCGAACCCACGCCCCCGAAGAGACTGGAGCCTTAATCCAGCACCTTAGACCGCTCGGCCACGCTACCCGCTGAGCATGTGCTCCATGGGTCGCTTCGACTGGGAATTGTCCGGCCCGATGCAGATTCTGCTAAAAAGCTGCAGTCTAATCCTCTTTGCATATGATAAACCTGATCCCAAGAGGGTTAGTGCTTGTGGCTGTGTTGCTGTCACAACAAGTCTGAGATGTATTTGGAAGAACAGATCAACACAGAATTGACTCAAATTGTCAGCAACGGAACCTCAAGCAGTCAATAAATGACTGCTTGACGCGAAACCCGTCGAATGCAACCGAGGAAAGCTCTTTGCTTGGCCATGGCAGCCACAAGAGTCTTAGAAAAAAGTTGCCCTTGGCAACGGTGGAATTTGAACCCAAGCCCCCAAAGAGACTTGAGCTTTAATGCAACGCCTAAGACCGCTTGGCCACGCTACACTTTGTGCATTTGTTCGACGGGTCGCTTCGACTGGAAAAAGGCCAGACCAAAGCTGATTTTGCAAAAGAGTATACTGACCAAAAACGCATAGCCGGAATGCACTGTAAGTCGCTTTGGATAAAAGTGTCTGCTAAATGCATAAATAAATGCATAAATGTAAATGTACCCCGTGAGCATTTGTTCCATGGGTCGCTTCGACTGGGAATAGACGTATTTGGAAGAACAGATCAACACAGAATTGACTCAAATCGTCAGCAAAGGAACCTCAAATAGTCAGTAAACCACACAGGAAGGATGTGGCCCCAGGAGCAGGACTGAGTTACCCTGCCTCAGCAAGAAGACACTCATCTGTGGGAGAGCATTTCCTTAGCAGGCCTGGCTGCTGGCAGGGAAAACATACTCTCACAATATTTTCAGACTCATCTCGAGTACACGCAGGGCCTCCCGGGGTGGGATTCGAACTTTTAGAACATGAGCCGTTTTCTGCCCTTTTACACTACAGAAATAGAGGCAAAGCCGGTTGTGGAACTTCTTATGTGAAACCTGTCTAACGCGGCCAAGGAAAGCTCTTTGCTTGGCCATGTCATCCAGCAAAGTCTTCCAAAAAGTTTCCCCTGGCAGCGGTGGGATTCGAACCCACGCCCCCGAAGAGACTGGAGCCTTAATCCTACCTGACAAAGGATCGTCCGACAATATTTCGGAAATGTCAAGCAATGTCGAACTGCACAGCCAATCGCGTCGAAGCAGTATGACATTCGGGCCAATCGCGTCGAAGTGCCTTAACATTTCCAGCCAATCAAAAAGAGCGATTCTTAACATTTTCTTAACATTCGTGACATTTGACCAACCAGAGTACAGGGGAATGTCGACGGCACGTTTCCGCGTATCACCGCTAGGTGGATGGGTCAGGTGTCAATCAAATTGCCAAACCGTGCCGAAGGTGTACGAAAGAGTGACATTATCTTCGGGGGCATGTCAGAGGTCAAAAAAGTTCAGGACTGAAGTTCATGACCAACGACGAGCGTCTTTGGCGCGGAGCTCAGCATCATTATACGGAGGACAGCGAAACTTAATTTTATAATCAAATACAGCGGTATTACGGACTACGACAGGTAAGAAATGATAAAGTAATTGCATACTTCTAACTTACATGTTTTAATTATTTGTATTTTTTTAATTAGCGTGTCGTTTTTAATTATTTTGTCAAAACTGTTTCATTGAACTCAAGAAAAAATGTCTGTCAAACAACACAAATCGCATAAAGCGATGTCGGACGTTGAATGGGATTTGCGTCTTAAAAAGTTTGCCAGCACAGGTATTTGGCCATCAAATTATGGTAACAGGCCAGCTCCTCGACAAAAGAAGTGGTACGAGATTTATCAAAGGGTGAGTGAGTGTTTGTTACATTTGCATGAAAAAAGAAAAAAGACTCAAGTGTTTGTTGACTTGCATAATCGAAAATTATTTGTATCTTTGTTTAATGTATTTGCATAGCAGAACAATACATTAGGCTTCAGTACAAACATGTACCTAATCCCATTCATTAAATAATATGATGATTGTGTTATGTTATGGCTTACACCAATGTAAACAAGGTGTCATTGTTTATAGACATTTATGTAGATAATGTTGTAGGTATCTTGAGATTTATGTCATACTGCTAATGAAAAGCTACATTAAAGGGTTGTGTGTACTGGGAGATTCAGAGATTTGAAAAGGTGGGGGATGGGATGGTTAATGAATGGGTGGTTTGAAGGTGTGAAATGTTCCTCTCTTCTTTGTCTCTCCTTTACAGAGAGATGCCAGCTGTAACATTATATATAAGATAAATAGTTACTCATGTCCTAGAAATTAATTATTTAATATATGAATGTAATTAAGTATGTTATGCTCTGTTAAGGGACTCTCTTGTATTGTGCATTACATTTGTTACAATGCTTACAGATTGATAAATGTCCGATGCAGTCTCGTGGCCAGACAACATTGCTTGGAGGTGTGCTGAAATGCATCTGTGGTTTTCACACTCCAAAGGTAACATTAATGTAGCAAGTATTTTTGTTATTACTATTTACTGAAATGGTTTTTTTTCCTGAATTTATGATATGTTTTTTTTTTTTTTGGGTTGTCTTAAGCAGCCCGCTGTCTCTACTGGACCAGCACAAAGGGTGTTGGAACAACCTGCTGCTGCTGGAACAGCAAAAAAGGCCATGGAGCAAAATCACCCTGGCCCCCTCCCCCAGCCTCACCCCCTTCCTCAGCCCCAGCCTACTGCACCGGTGGCAACAAGATTTGCACCACAATTGTCAATGGTAAGAATTAAATGTATTATTTTTTTTAAGCATTTTAAGTATCAGTTCAGTTCAAATTCGAGGAAGTACAGAAAGTAAGAAGAAGAATAAAGAAAAAGCATGAAAACTTTGAGAGGCTGGCTGAGACCTGTTAATTGTCACACCTCTTGTGCAGTGGGGGCAACTATTGTCTGCTGATTGGTCAGTTTGAATATCTCAGATTTGGTTTAAGTCACATGGTCAAGGATGAAAGACAAATGTAACCTGTGTGCTTTCTCTCTTTCATCTCTGGGCTCTACTCTTGGATTGTCCACTTCCTCTCTAACTGAGCTCTGCCTGGGTTGAAGGTCACTGAGCTAGACTCGTGTTCCTTATGGCATCTCTCTCTATACTTCTCACGTGTTAAAGCTACATTTTATCTTTTTCATTCTCTATCTCAGGTAAAATTCCACATACACTACACACTGGCTATTATTAATTGTAGACATATTAATAATTATCCCATCATGCAAAAATACTTTGTAGGTATTTCAAGAGAAACCTAAGTCAGTACTGCTAATAAATCATTCTGCTTATGGACTACATTTCCGTTCTAAAAGAAGTGATTTGAAAGCTGCATTTACTTAAAATAGTAATATTAATATAAATAGTAATAAATGCTATTATAACACATTCTGTCTTACCTGAAATTCTATTCTCACTGAAATGCCCATTTTCTGCCCCTTTTTAGTTTACCAAACCAAGATTTACTGGCTCTCACATTGCTGCAGCAAAGCCAAATCTTAGTGTGGCCAGGAGACCTTCTCAGGTTGAAGACCAGCCCAGCACAGCAGTATCTAGTGCCTCAATACCAAGCACTACTGTCTATGTAAATACTAGCATAATCTACATTGTATTCTATGAAGACATGTTCCATGTTCCATTCTATCTAAATTATTAAACTTTGATAAATATTTTTGGTCAGAAAACCATATTTTAATAAAGATAAAAAGCTATATTATACAGAATACATAGATTTCATACAAACTACCAATCAAAAG
Source organism: Schizopygopsis pylzovi (assembly GCA_027422435.1). Taxonomy (NCBI): domain Eukaryota; kingdom Metazoa; phylum Chordata; class Actinopteri; order Cypriniformes; family Cyprinidae; genus Schizopygopsis; species Schizopygopsis pylzovi. Next base: position 44,794 of record JAPDDL010000943.1, read on the forward strand.
CTTTGGGTCAGTACGTTTTTTTTTTTTTTTTTTAAGAAATTGATATTTTTTTTGAACAAGGAGGCATTGAATTGATCAAAAATCTCAGTAAAGACATTTAATGTTACAAAAGATTTATATTCAACTCGTAAAGGATTTATATTTAGAAGAAATACGGTTAATTCTGAAAACACCTCTGTAATGCAGTTTTATTAAACATCAGCCATTTTCAAATTTTCAACTAATAGTAATAAATGTTTATGTTCAATAGAGTGATTTCTGAAGGATCATGTAACACTGAAGACTGGAGTAATGATGCTGAAAATGTATTCTTGCCACCAAATAAATAAATTACATTTCACAATTTTAAATTGTAGTAATGTTTCACAATGTAACAATATGTTTTTTTATCTTTTACTGTATTTTTGATCAAATGCAATCTTGGTGAGCAAAATAGGTTTCTTTTATAAACATTTGGACCCATAATTTTTGAACTGTAGTGTATGATTTAATCTAGGATGAGTTAAAGTTATTGTAATGTTATATTTACAAAACCTCTTTTATTTCACTTCATGATTGTACAGACACCAAATCCTCACGTTCCAGCCCTGGTCCCCAGAGCCACTGCAGATGTGTCCAGTCCTGCGCAGCCATGCGGTATTGTCTCAGTAAGTAATTTAATATTCTGTTGGTCTAACATTTTTAAATCAACACAATTCTTAACTCTTAAGAAAGAAATGTATCTATTTTATGCTTTTCAATTAAAGTATGTCTAGAGATGTGAAAAGGCTCACATGCCCTGAAATTTGAATATGATTTTTATAACCTGTAGATTCTTAGAACAATTAAAAAAAAATCAACAATCAAAATATTGTCGTAATGTCAATTGAGTTGACTTGATACTCATTTACTAATTATAAACAACGTGTAGATGTTAACATATTCATGTGTCAAAATAAAGAGAGATTGTTTATATCAGTTTCATTGTCATACTAATCACTGCAATACCAAAGGTATTTCAAGTGAAAACTATATTTGCAATGATAATTTTATGTGAAAGAAGTCATGGATAAAAATAAAAATGCTTATTAAATGAATTTCTTTCCTTGACTGAATATTTTGTATTTTTTTCCTTAACAGACAGCTCCTTCTGGGTCATTATTGCGAGGTCCATCTGTAGTTCCACTTCCTCGTTTGTGGTCGGAGACCTTGCCACAAGAGGATCACAAGTGGCTTGGCAAAAGGCTTTTCAAAATGGGATCCAAGGGAAAGCCAGAGCTTCGTGATAACCTCCAGCTCTGGTATTACCCACCACAGCCAGCACTTATCTACAATCAGGCTCCAGCTCCAGACAGATTCTTTTGTCATTCTTTTCTGCTGTGGATGCCGTACAAGCTGTGGAGGGTCAAGATTCTCTGTCCCAATCCTGCCTGCGGACAACATCAGCTGACAGGAGGTGGTCTGCACAAAAGGGCACGGCAGGTTCTAGACATTGACAGAACATATAACATGGTCACAGAAACCCTCATCTGTACCAAGTGTAGAGCCTCACATGTGTCCTGGAGTCATACTGTCCTACAACAGCTAGATCTGGGCCATCGCTCTGAGTTTCAGATCATCCTCACACAGAAGTAAACTTTCATTCCTCATCCAGTTGTTAGCCCATCATCACATATATATGCAAATACTTCACAAATGAAATATATAAAATACATTAATATGTGGATTTTGCTTTTCCTAAGGTATGCCTGTGATATGCGGGTCATCCGGCTCCTGCGTGAGCGTGGCTTAGGCAACAGCCCCACGCGGGTGATCAAGCAGCTGCGTGAAAACCACAGCGAGCAGTGGCTCCATCGTCTGGCCCGGTACACCACCCAATGTGTTGACTTCCTCAATCAACCCGGGGTGATGCCAGTACAATTCCAGGAGCCCCCAGAGCCTACAGTGGTGCCAAGCTGCAAGTGGCTGCTCACTGTATACAGCCAAGACATCCTGACAAGGCTGGATGAAATCCATGCAAGGATAACATCCACCTATGGCTCTGTCTTGAAGATGGATTCCACCAAAAAGGTTAGTTATGGATTTTTGTTTATTAATGCTGTTGTTTATATACCAGCATGTCACTGTATCTGTATTTCACATGGTGTCATGCTTAATTATATTTACAGCATGCTTCATATTATGTCTTATTTCAGATCACCAAGAAGCTGGCTGGGACAGCGAGGGGAACGGGACTCTGGCTTACCTCTGTTGGCAACGAGTTTGGTCAGGTGCTCATAAGTGTGCTGACAGCCCAGGAAGGAGCAGGACTGGACATGATGGTAGATGGTCTGGTGAAAAGATACCGGCAGGCTGGTGTGGATGCACCTGCTGTGTTGTATGTGGACTGTGGGTGCTGTACCGAGGTGGGCGAGACCAAGCTGAAAACCAGATTCAGAGGCTGGCCAGATCTCATGATACGCTTGGACATCTGGCATTTTATGCGCAGGATTGCCTTGGGCTGTACAACTGATGCCCATCAGTTGTACCCCATCTTCATGTCACGGCTATCAGCGTGCATCTTTGAATGGGATACGGCTGATGTCTCAATGCTTCGCAAAGCAAAGAGAGAACTGCTGTTGTCCCAGGGTTGGCCTGCGCTGACAGATGAAGATGTCAACAAGCATCTGACCAGGGAGGAGCTGGCTCTACATTGCCGAGGAGGACCTGTGGAGAGGAAACTACCATCCTTCTCCTTGAACGAGTGCTTACAGAGCTCCTGAGCAGCAAGGGCAATGACTCCCTGGGTGTTCCTTTACTGGACAGAGAAAGGATGGAACACATCTGGAGTGTCCAGAAGAAGCACATTAAGTGTATCCAAGACCCCCCTGGTGTTGCGCTCTATACAGAGACAGGGAGCATAACCAAGGGAGGTGTGCTTCTGAAGACATACAGATGTGCCAGAGGCTCCACTTCTCTCGAATCCTTTCATTTACACCTGAACCGTTTCATCCCAGGTACGTCTTTGTCGCACACACTGCACATATGTAAAGAAAGAACATTATTAAGTGGCTTTGTGTGTTTATTTAACACTCCCTAAAACTGTTGTGTTTGTGTACAGGGACAAGTGCAAACAGTCTGAACTTTCAGATTTATTTGCTGGAGGGTCTACACAGGTGGAACCAGGATCGGGAGGCAGCTTCCCTGTCATCGGAGCCATCAGCTTTACGCAGCTACACAGGAGAACTTGTTCACTGTGTAAACAGCAATTATGAAAAGCTGTTTGGCAGGAAAGTGGTCCCCACGTTTTGTCCCCCTGCACGCTACACCGGTAAGATAATTTATTATTGTTAATTAACTTGCAATTTCGGTGTAATTTTATATTTAAACCTATAAAGTCTACTGTATCTGTATTTTAGACCTCTGAATTATCAACATGATACAATTTTTTATTGAAACATGCCCTCTGTCATCTGATTGATATTTTCTATCAAGTAAAAGTCCTTTCAGTATAATTGTACAAACGTCTACCTTCAGCTCATACTTAACATGTAATTTTGCTGTGAAATATTTATTATTAAAAAGTAATTGTTATTTTTAGAAAGATTCACTTGGATAGTATTAGTAATATTTGATGACCATTTACTGTACTGAAGCAACTTAGGTTTACTTGATTAGAAAAGTCAAGTTACATGTAAGTATAAAATATGCTTATCAGGTTTTTGAGGAACATTTATTTGTATGTCTCTCAATCATCATTGTATTGCATTGCATTATATGTTTTACTCCCTCAGTTATAGGTTTATGGCCTCTGAATATTTTTATTCTCCTCGACTATGAGCTCCATGTTCTTACACTATTACACTATATGAGCTACTACAAACGCCTTATGTATCAAATATGATTCACAACAATTGTATTTAATCAGTTTTTTTATTCCAGGTGAGCTCATTGGAGTGCAGTATCTGTTCCAGCAGACTGGTCAGGCACTGCAGGACATGAACCCAGATGCTGAGGAGACTGCAGAACTGATCGAGGACCTTAATGTGGAGGAGCGAGATGAAGATGAGGGCTTCTGTGACATCAGCGAGGATCACACCATTGCAGATCCAGAGGTTGTTCTGTCACCACCCTCCTCCACACTTACACTGGGTTCTTCCGCCCTGGTCACCAGCAGTGACACGACTGTACTGGGTTCCACATCCCCTTCCCTGGTCCCTGACCCCACACAGTCTCCTTCATCACCTGGACCCTCTGGGACTGCTGTCTCACCTGTTCCCTATGAAACATCTGTTTCACCTCTCCCCTCAGAGTCAGAGGATGCTGGTCAGGATAATGATGAAGAGACAGTAAGTGCCACTCCTCTGTATTTCTTTCAAATAAACTAGAAAAATGTAAACAAGGATGGATCGACATTTACTTCATACTACTGCTTTAAATCCAGACTTTGCTTAGATTTTAAACTAAAGTCATTAGTAGGCAACAAAGTTACATTAAGTCAAATCTCAAATTTTATTTCAGGAGTGCTTTGCACTATACATAATTTGTTAAACAGCTTCACATTGATACACAGGAAAATAACAAAATCAATGGTACTAGTTATGGAAATATGCATCAAACAAATGGAAAAAAAGTATATTTTGTGCTTGTGTTTTTGAATAGGCTGTTGACTACCAAAATGTCCCAGGATATCAACATGTGGACAGGCTGGCAGAATATCTGGTGGAGCTCCGGGGTCACACAGCCCTCAGCCTGACCAATCAGGAAGCCAACACCATAATTGCACTTTGGCAGAACCTGGATGACCGGGACAAGAAACGGGTGGTGTATGCAGCTCGACACCAGAAGAGACTGCTGAGTGGACGTTTCAGAGTACCAAAGACGCCCACTCAAACCCCTGGAGTAGAAAGCACCACCAGAAGTGTGCTGGGAACAAGCAGCGCTCCTGCTCAGTGGCCTGACTGTTGCCGTCTGGTGGAGACCATCTTCATCAGACTTTGCACTGTTCACCCAAGCCCCAAAAGAAAAGGCAAGGGAACACTGTCGAGATGGTCTCTGATCCTCCAAGACTACAGAAGAATAAGGCAGCTTGTACTGGGCAACAGCTTGGTGATGGGAGGAACATCAATGCAGCTGGTGGAGGTTAACCAGAACACCCTGATTCAGTGGTACAACAACAGACAGAAAAAGCAGGAGCTGTCTGTGTTGCTTCAGGGAATTCAGTTGCCTCAGACCCTCCCTGAAGCTCAGGAACCTCTCCAGGCTGCCAAACGCCCACGGACTGAGCCAGAACAACCAGCGGAGCAGCACCAGTACAAGCTACCAGAGAGCACAGCAGGTCAGGCAAAGCAAAGGCAGACTTCTACTGGACGACCCCCTCTCAGACCCAAGGCACCAGCACAGAGTCCTATGTTGGTTACGTCATCAGCACCTGGAACATCAGTGCAGATGGTACCCAACATACTTATACCAGCAGCACCAGGTTTCCAGGGTGTGCCGATGTTTCAGGGTATGCCAGGGTTCCAGGGTCTGCAAATGGTCCAAAGACTGCCGATGCTCCAGGGAATGCCAATGGTTCAGGGAATGCCAATGGTTCAGGGGATGTCAATGATGCAGCAACAGTTACAGCCTACATTTATGCAGGGCACCAGTTTACAGTCTTCTGCACCAGCTGCCAGTCCGCAAGCCATGCCCAAGCGACCCTACAAGAGAACTGTAGAGGCAAACACTTGCAAGAAGTGTGGACAGTTTAAAACAAGTGCAACGGGACATAGCCAATACAGGGGCAGGGTGTACTGCCCACAGACTGAGACTGTTACAAAAGAACAGTGGTTAGTGGAAATGCGGAAAACCGTTTCCAAATAATTTATATATTTGTATTTATTGTAGTGTTGTATATAGTTGTTTAAATATAGTTAACTATTGTTAATATTTGTGTTGAACATTATTTAACTTTTTATTTTATTTACATTATTTAAATTAGTTTTTACTGTTTTATCCTATTTAACTTTTCATTTAACTTATTTATTGTTTTTGAAAACTTGATATTACCATTTTAATGTTTTTTTGTTTGAGAACTTGATTTATTTAAGTAATTTCTGTTGTTAGCATAATTGTAAGATAAAAAACTAATTGGCAAACGATAGCATTTTGATTTGTATTCTTTTATTTCCATTTAATTTATTGTTGTTTGAAAACTTATTTAACATTTATTTAATACTCATTACTGTTCTGTTGACATAATTTTAAAATAAAAACAAATTGGCAAATGATTGCTTTTTTATTTTTACTTTCATATAACAATATTTCACCAGTACACTGCAAAAATAGAACATGCATATAAAAATGTTTCATTCTAGTCAGAAAACTTTCAATTAAAAATAACAGATGTGTCTTGTATGAATGTAAATATACAAGATGCTTAACCATAAAATGCTTAATCATAATAAATAATAATACAACAACTACAAATAACAATAATATGCTTAATCAGAATAAACAATTCCAATACACCTACTAAATAACTAATAACATCAAAAACACATTTCCATTAATATACTTTAATTTTTCATGTCAATAATATCAAACAAAGTACATTTATACATTTTAACCTTGAAAATACATCTATTTAATGAAATTAACAGTATTACAAAAAGTTGTCTTTAGCTGGATTCGAACCCACGCCTCGGGGAGCACCTGCAATAGGAAACAGTGTAATATAAATGCGCAGTTTTCCCGCGCGAAGAAACCGGAAATTGTATCACTGCGTGGCATGCTAAGGAAGAACTGTCTTTGAACGTCATATTTCACCCTTTCTTTTCTTCATTTTTCTTTTCTCTTCTTCCCTTTCTCTTTTCTCCCTTCTTCCCTTCTTCCCCGCCTTTGACGGACTATTGTTCCCCAGCTTGAACGCAGCGCCTTAGACCACTCGGCCACACTACCGATGTGGGCTGCCCTTTACGGGCCCAATTCCACCCTTCCACCCTCCAGAAATAAAGGCAAAGCCAACCACGGAGCATCTTCGCGAAACCCGTCGAATGCAACCGAGGAAAGCTCTTTGCTTGGCCATGGCAGCCACAAGAGTCTTAGAAAAAAGTTGCCTTTGGCAGCAGTGGGATTCGAACCCACGCCCCCGAAGAGACTGGAGCCTTAATCCAGCGCCTTAGACCGCTCGGCCACGCTACCCACTGAGCGTGTGCTTCATGGGTCGCTTCGACTGGGAATTGTCTGGCCCGATGCAGATTCTGCTAAAAAGCTGCAGTCTAATCCTCTTTGCATATGATAAACCTGATCCCAAGAGGGTTAGTGCTTGTGGCTGTGTTGCTGTCACAACAAGTCTGAGATGTATTTGGAAGAACAGATCAACACAGAATTGACTCAAATTGTCAGCAACGGAACCTCAAGCAGTCAATAGATGACTGCTTGACGCGAAACCCGTCGAATGCAACCGAGGAAAGCTCTTTGCTTGGCCATGGCAGCCACAAGAGTCTTAGAAAAAAGTTGCCCTTGGCAACGGTGGAATTTGAACCCAAGCCCCCGAAGAGACTTGAGCTTTAATGCAACGCCTAAGACCGCTTGGCCACGCTACACTTTGTGCATTTGTTCGACGGGTCGCTTCGACTGGAAAAAGGCCAGACCAAAGCTGATTTTGCAAAAGAGTATACTGACCAAAAACGCATAGCCGGAATGCACTGTAAGTCGCTTTGGATAAAAGTGTCTGCTAAATGCATAAATGTAAATGTACCCCGTGAGCATTTGTTCCATGGGTCGCTTCGACTGGGAATAGACGTATTTGGAAGAACAGATCAACACAGAATTGACTCAAATCGTCAGCAAAGGAACCTCAAATAGTCAGTAAACCACACAGGAAGGATGTGGCCCCAGGAGCAGGACTGAGTTACCCTGCCTTAGCAAGAAGACACTCATCTGTGGGAGAGGACAAGGCATCTTGTATGACTCGCATTTCCTTAGCAGGCCTGGCTGCTGGCAGGGAAAACATACTCTCACAATATTTTCAGACTCATCTCGAGTACACGCAGGGCCTCCCGGGGTGGGATTCGAACTTTTAGAACATGAGCCGTTTTCTGCCCTTTTACACTACAGAAATAGAGGCAAAGCCGGTTGTGGAACTTCTTATGTGAAACCTGTCTAACGCGGCCAAGGAAAGCTCTTTGCTTGGCCATGTCATCCAGCAAAGTCTTCCAAAAAGTTTCCCCTGGCAGCGGTGGGATTCGAACCCACGCCCCCGAAGAGACTGGAGCCTTAATCCAGCGCCTTAGACCGCTCGGCCACGCTACCCGCTGAGCATGTGCTCCATGGGTCGCTTCGACTGGGAATTGTCCGGCCCGATGCAGATTCTGCTAAAAAGCTGCAGTCTAATCCTCTTTGCATATGATAAACCTGATCCCAAGAGGGTTAGTGCTTGTGGCTGTGTTGCTGTCACAACAAGTCTGAGATGTATTTGGAAGAACAGATCAACACAGAATTGACTCAAATTGTCAGCAACGGAACCTCAAGCAGTCAATAAATCACACAGGAAGGATGTGGCCCAAGGAAAAGGAATGAGTTACCCTGCCTTAGCAAGAAGGAATTCATCTGTGGGAGAGGACAAGGCATCTTGTATGACTCGCATGTCCTTAGCAGACCTGGTTGCTGCCAGGGAAAATGTGCTCTCACAATATTTTCAGACTTTTCTCGAGTACACGCAGGGCCTCCCAGCCTTGGTTAAAACCACAGCTGGCAGCAGTGGGATTCGAACCCACGCCTCCATAGAGACTGGAGCCTAAATCCAGCGCCTTAGACCACTCGGCCACACTACCGATGTGGGCTGCCTTTTACGGGCCCAATTCCACCCTTCCACCCTCCAGAAATAAAGGCAAAGCCAACCACGGAGCATCTTCGCGAAACCCGTCGAATGCAACCGAGGAAAGCTCTTTGCTTGGCCATGGCAGCCACAAGAGTCTTAGAAAAAAGTTGCCTTTGGCAGCAGTGGGATTCGAACCCACGCCCCCGAAGAGACTGGAGCCTTAATCCAGCGCCTTAGACCGCTCGGCCACGCTACCCACTGAGCATGTGCTTCATGGGTCGCTTCGACTGGGAATTGTCCGGCCCGATGCAGATTCTGCTAAAAAGCTGCAGTCTAATCCTCTTTGCATATGATAAACCTGATCCCAAGAGGGTTAGTGCTTGTGGCTGTGTTGCTGTCACAACAAGTCTGAGATGTATTTGGAAGAACAGATCAACACAGAATTGACTCAAATTGTCAGCAACGGAACCTCAAGCAGTCAATAAATGACTGCTTGACGCGAAACCCGTCGAATGCAACCGAGGAAAGCTCTTTGCTTGGCCATGGCAGCCACAAGAGTCTTAGAAAAAAGTTGCCCTTGGCAACGGTGGAATTTGAACCCAAGCCCCCAAAGAGACTTGAGCTTTAATGCAACGCCTAAGACCGCTTGGCCACGCTACACTTTGTGCATTTGTTCGACGGGTCGCTTCGACTGGAAAAAGGCCAGACCAAAGCTGATTTTGCAAAAGAGTATACTGACCAAAAACGCATAGCCGGAATGCACTGTAAGTCGCTTTGGATAAAAGTGTCTGCTAAATGCATAAATGTAAATGTACCCCGTGAGCATTTCCTTAGCAGACCTGGTTGCTGCCAGGGAAAATGTGCTCTCACAATATTTTCAGACTTTTCTCGAGTACACGCAGGGCCTCCCAGCCTTGGTTAAAACCACAGCTGGCAGCAGTGGGATTCGAACCCACGCCTCCATAGAGACTGGAGCCTAAATCCAGCGCCTTAGACCACTCGGGTCGCTTCGACTGGGAATAGACGTATTTGGAAGAACAGATCAACACAGAATTGACTCAAATCGTCAGCAAAGGAACCTCAAATAGTCAGTAAACCACACAGGAAGGATGTGGCCCCAGGAGCAGGACTGAGTTACCCTGCCTTAGCAAGAAGACACTCATCTGTGGGAGAGGACAAGGCATCTTGTATGACTCGCATTTCCTTAGCAGGCCTGGCTGCTGGCAGGGAAAACATACTCTCACAATATTTTCAGACTCATCTCGAGTACACGCAGGGCCTCCCGGGGTGGGATTCGAACTTTTAGAACATGAGCCGTTTTCTGCCCTTTTACACTACAGAAATAGAGGCAAAGCCGGTTGTGGAACTTCTTATGTGAAACCTGTCTAACGCGGCCAAGGAAAGCTCTTTGCTTGGCCATGTCATCCAGCAAAGTCTTCCAAAAAGTTTCCCCTGGCAGCGGTGGGATTCGAACCCACGCCCCCGAAGAGACTGGAGCCTTAATCCAGCGCCTTAGACCGCTCGGCCACGGTAACCGCTGAGCATGTGCTCCATGGGTCGCTTCGACTGGGAATTGTCCGGCCCGATGCAGATTCTGCTAAAAAGCTTAAGTCTAATCCTCTTTGCATATGATAAACCTGATCCCAAGAGGGTTAGTGCTTGTGGCTGTGTTGCTGTCACAACAAGTCTGAGATGTATTTGGAAGAACAGATCAACACAGAATTGACTCAAATTGTCAGCAACGGAACCTCAAGCAGTCAATAAATCACACAGGAAGGATGTGGCCCAAGGAAAAGGAATGAGTTACCCTGCCTTAGCAAGAAGGAATTCATCTGTGGGAGAGGACAAGGCATCTTGTATGACTCGCATGTCCTTAGCAGACCTGGTTGCTGCCAGGGAAAATGTGCTCTCACAATATTTTCGGACTTTTCTCGAGTACACGCAGGCCTCCCAGCCTTGGTAAAACCACAGCTGGCAGCAGTGGGATTCGAACCCACGCCTCCATAGAGACTGGAGCCTAAATCCACGCCTTAGACACTCGGCCACACTACCGATGTGGGCCGCCCTTTACGGCAATTCCACCCTTCCACCCTCCAGAAATAAAGGCAAAGCCAACCACGGAGCATCTTCGCGAAACCCGTCGAATGCAACCGAGGAAAGCTCTTTGCTTGGCCATGGCAGCCACAAGAGTCTTAGAAAAAAGTTGCCTTTGGCAGCAGTGGGATTCGAACCCACGCCCCCGAGAGACTGGAGCCTTAATCCAGCGCCTACCGTACCGCCCTGAGCATGTGCTCATGGGTCGCTTCGACTGGGAATTGTCCGGCCCGATGCAGATTCTGCTAAAAAGCTAGTCTAATCCTCTTTGCATATGATAAACCTGATCCCAAGAGGGTTAGTGCTTGTGGCTGTGTTGCTGTCACAACAAGCTGAGATGTATTTGGAAGAACAGAACACAAATTGACTCAAATTGTCAGCAACGGAACCTCAAGCAGTCAATAAATCACACAGGAAGGATGTGGCCCAAGGAAAAGGAATGATTACCCTCCTTAGAAAAGGAATTATTGTGGAGAGGACAAGGCATCTTGTATGACTCGCATGTCCTTAGCAGACCTGGTTGCTGCCAGGGAAAATGTGCTCTCAAATTTTCGGACTTTTCTCGAGTACACGAGGGCCTCCCAGCCTTGGTTAAAACCACAGCTGGCAGCAGTGGGATTCGAACCCACGCCTCCATAGAGACTGGAGCCTAAATCCAGCGCCTTAGACCACTCGGCCACACTACCGATGTGGGCCGCCCTTTACGGGCCAATTCCACCCTTCCACCCTCCAGAAATAAAGGCAAAGCCAACCACGGAGCATCTTCGCGAAACCCGTCGAATGCAACCGAGGAAAGCTCTTTGCTTGGCCATGGCACCACAAAGTCTTAAAAAGTTCCCTTTGGCAGCGTGGGATTCGAACCCACGCCCCCGAAGAGACTGGAGCCTTAATCCAGCGCCTTAGACCGCTCGCCACGGTAACCGCTGAGCATGTGCTCCATGGGTCGCTTCGACTGGGAATTGTCCGGCCCGATGCAGATTCTGCTAAAAAGCTAAGTCTAATCCTCTTTGCATATGATAAACCTGATCCCAAGAGGGTTAGTGCTTGTGGCTGTGTTGCTGTCACAACAAGTCTGAGATGTATTTGGAAGAACAGATCAACACAGAATTGACTCAAATTGTCAGCAACGGAACCTCAAGCAGTCAATAAATCACACAGGAAGGATGTGGCCCAAGGAAAAGGAATGAGTTACCCTGCCTTAGCAAGAAGGAATTCATCTGTGGGAGAGGACAAGGCATCTTGTATGACTCGCATGTCCTTAGCAGACCTGGTTGCTGCCAGGGAAAATGTGCTCTCACAATATTTTCGGACTTTTCTCGAGTACACGCAGGGCCTCCCAGCCTTGGTTAAAACCACAGCTGGACAGCAGTGGGATTCGAAACCCACGATCACTCCATAGAGACTGGAGCCTAAATCCAGCGCCTAAATGAGAGGCCACTCGGCCACACTAACCGATGTGAAGGCCGCCCTTTACGGGCCAATTCCACCCTTCCACCCTCCAGAAATAAAGGCAAAGCCAACCACGGAGCATCTTCGCGAAACCCGTCGAATGCAACCGAGGAAAGCTCTTTGCTTGGCCATGGCAGCCACAAGAGTCTTAGAAAAAAGTTGCCTTTGGCAGCAGTGGGATTCGAACCCACGCCCCCGAAGAGACTGGAGCCTTAATCCAGCGCCTTAGACCGCTCAGCCACGCTACCCACTGAGCATGTGCTGCATGGGTCGCTTCGACTGGGAATTGTCCGGCCCGATGCAGATTCTGCTAAAAAGCTGCAGTCTAATCCTCTTTGCATATGATAAACCTGATCCCAAGAGGGTTAGTGCTTGTGGCTGTGTTGCTGTCACAACAAGTCTGAGATGTATTTGGAAGAACAGATCAACACAGAATTGACTCAAATTGTCAGCAACGGAACCTCAAGCAGTCAATAAATCACACAGGAAGGATGTGGCCCAAGGAAAAGGAATGAGTTACCCTGCCTTAGCAAGAAGGAATTCATCTGTGGGAGAGGACAAGGCATCTTGTATGACTCGCATGTCCTTAGCAGACCTGGTTGCTGCCAGGGAAAATGTGCTCTCACAATATTTTCGGACTTTTCTCGAGTACACGCAGGGCCTCCCAGCCTTGGTTAAAACCACAGCTGGCAGCAGTGGGATTCGAACCCACGCCTCCATAGAGACTGGAGCCTAAATCCAGCGCCTTAGACCACTCGGCCACACTACCGATGTGGGCCGCCCTTTACGGGCCAATTCCACCCTTCCACCCTCCAGAAATAAAGGCAAAGCCAACCACGGAGCATCTTCGCGAAACCCGTCGAATGCAACCGAGGAAAGCTCTTTGCTTGGCCATGGCAGCCACAAGAGTCTTAGAAAAAAGTTGCCTTTGGCAGCAGTGGGATTCGAACCCACGCCCCCGAAGAGACTGGAGCCTTAATCCAGCGCCTTAGACCGCTCAGCCACGCTACCCACTGAGCATGTGCTGCATGGGTCGCTTCGACTGGGAATTGTCCGGCCCGATGCAGATTCTGCTAAAAAGCTGCAGTCTAATCCTCTTTGCATATGATAAACCTGATCCCAAGAGGGTTAGTGCTTGTGGCTGTGTTGCTGTCACAACAAGTCTGAGATGTATTTGGAAGAACAGATCAACACAGAATTGACTCAAATTGTCAGCAACGGAACCTCAAGCAGTCAATAAATCACACAGGAAGGATGTGGCCCAAGGAAAAGGAATGAGTTACCCTGCCTTAGCAAGAAGGAATTCATCTGTGGGAGAGGACAAGGCATCTTGTATGACTCGCATGTCCTTAGCAGACCTGGTTGCTGCCAGGGAAAATGTGCTCTCACAATATTTTCGGACTTTTCTCGAGTACACGCAGGGCCTCCCAGCCTTGGTTAAAACCACAGCTGTGTAACACAATGTCGACCTGAAAACACACACAGAGAATTCCAACCCAGCAACAGAAATGAATTATTACCCAAAAGTCCTCCCTTCCATGCAAAAGTGGAGAGGGTCAACTGACCCCATCACTAAACGCTCTCGTGCAAAGGTACGGACGGCTCCGGGAATGGTTCTGGACACCGTCAAGCCTACATTCCAGAGCATAGTTCAAAACCCCCCCATTTAAAACAAAGCAGGACTTTTTCTCCGTCGGACGGACCAAGGAAAACCAAACTCCTTGCCTTTTTTGACACGTATAACTATTGCAACTACACAAAATAAATATATGGATATTTAATGTGTACTTGTTCCCTCATAGGCATGATGTGATGATTTCGAGTGCCAATTATTTAGGACAATGTGGGAATTTTAATCATGCTTTAAATGGTATAAACTGTAATGTGTGTATTATTATGCGGTGTTTGATCTCTAAAGAAAGCTAGACTCAGATGTGATAGACTGTGTTGATGACCGTTAAATTTTAATACCCTGCATAATTATACACGTATAAAGATCCATAAAGTTTATCCTTCCCAAAAGTGATGAGACATCACAGAACTGTTGGTCCACCCAGCAAGCCTGGACATGGGCGGGGCTCCGCCCCATACGAACCATCGGATTCGACAAGCCGCCCGTGGGGAGGAGCAAGTTGGACTGTTGAAAAACAACGCGCCAGTTGCAAATCGCTCTCTCTGAAACATGGCGTGACACTCTCTAAAACATGGCGTGACTCTCTGAAACATGGCGTGACGCTCTCGGCTCTCTCGGCTCTCTGGAACATCTCTCTTTAACATCGCTGGAGCTGCGCTCGTAACTTCTCTGCCTGCTCGCGCTCTTACCTGAACTTTGTCTCGACACCGACTAAACCAACCATCTATTCGAAGGCTAGAAGGCACAACATCAAAGAACAACGAGCTGAACGCCTACGGACGAAAGGAAAGCTTTCTGTGACGTCACGCGGCAGCAGCCACATCTCTCGTGTTTCAACCCGAGAGCACCCGAAAACGCACGAACCAACCCACGTGGTTTCCGAGGACAAAGACCAGAGCAACGCATTTGAAGGAAACAAACAACTTCCAACCTGCTTCTTGTCAACAAGCAAGTACATCTAACTAAATCTATATTGCTGATTGAACTGGTAAAATTGTATCTGAATGCAGTAACAGAGCATTAGGGCATCTGTCGTGATCTTTGCCGGTCAAGTCAAGCGTTGAAATAGCTAAAAGGGCTAATTTTAATTTTAGGAATTACTTACCAAATCCCTTATGCATGTCGTTGTGTGTATGTATGTTTTGTGTCTTATCAGTTAATCCATTTATGTTAGAATAGCAGTATTACGAATAAACCATTTTTCATTTCATAAAGAATTGTCTCTGGAATGTGATTTGAAGTTTTATCCTTATTTGCCATAAAGAGAAAGCTACCTAAGCTCGAAGTTGATATGCTGAGGCTAGTGTTCGGTGGACGGTCACTTAATACAGTATAACTAAGTTAAATATTAATATTACTTTTAACCAAGCAATATTTAATATTTAATAACTAATTCCCGGAGCTGAAATAATAGCTCTATATTAAACTGGTAATTTTACTACAAATGGTGGAGGAAAAAAGCTGGCATTATTAAAGAATTAATCTGAAAATCAAACCAGAGACAAAGGGTATTTCTTAATTTTTATCCGGAAAAACTGAGTAAATACAGGAAAAGCGGTTATTTGTGGTATCGCATTCTCGTTTGTGAAACACGGTGTGTTTGAATGAAAGAAAGGGTATTTGTTTAACTCGAGTTGTGAGAAGAAACTGCAGTAAATAAGTAAAAGTCGCTCTAAAGCGCATAAAAGAGACAAATGAGCGTGTCCCTCGTTTGAGCTCTGAGTGAAGGCCTGTATAGTTTGATTTGTAAGTGCGTGTCCCACTTTCAATCTCCGCTATATTTTCAAATCCCCCGGGTGTGGAATGTTTAAAATAGCTTTTTAAATCATTCTCAGCCATTTGATTTCACGAGTGAATTCAAACGCACGGCGCTCAAAGGAAGTGGCCAGTCGTTTTTGAGAAAGGGGGAGATTGCGCAATCGAGTGTTTGTGTTTATGAGTGCGGTCTAAACAGACAAATATTCGCATAATAGCCCGCTGAGGCTTTGTTGGGTTATAAGTAACCCGGAGATAAATTTATCTCGCCCTAAACGAGTGAGATTATGTGTTGTAAAGATTCAAATCTGACCAATGCTGGACTAATCTGAAGGGTTAGTCTGGAGCACAGTTGTGTCTGTTTTTTCTCCTCTCTCTCTCCTACAGGCACTGAGTCGTCATAGCGACAAGTTCAGCCACGTGGAGATTTAGCCGCATATAAGCTAAACTGAAACAAAGAAGTTTAGCAGCGTAGCAATGCAATGCGGTAGCATTACGGCTAGTGATTAGCACATAGCATTTAAAGCTTGAATGCAGTGTGTTGGTGGAAATGTGGTTCACAGCTAACACTAATTCCCTCTCTCTCTCTCTAGTCTCTCATTTAAAAGACTAACACGTTTTAAGTTGGCTGTGTTAATGTTTCCCAATCATCAGTGTTAACAAGTTCACAGGTTGGTTTAATATAACAGCTGATTAAAGTCTTTTTACCTTTTGTGGGACCAGCTTAATAACTGGTGGGTTATTAGGAAATAATTCAGTATTACTTTGATAACATAGTGAGGTTGAT
Organism: Schizopygopsis pylzovi; assembly: GCA_027422435.1. Taxonomy (NCBI): domain Eukaryota; kingdom Metazoa; phylum Chordata; class Actinopteri; order Cypriniformes; family Cyprinidae; genus Schizopygopsis; species Schizopygopsis pylzovi. Next base: position 61,276 of record JAPDDL010000943.1, read on the forward strand.
TTAGTTCAATTATAATGGCTTTTTATGATTTCATAACACAGCAATGGATGAGCGCTATTGTTAGGAATTTTTAATTGTTAATTGAATGTCACAATTGATTACAAATTAATTTTGAATTAATTTCATTTAATAGAATTTTTCAATTCCTGCTTCCAGCAACAATAGCATCCATTTATGAACCATAAAACGCCCTTATAATTTGACCACTACAATAGAGCCTTAAGTTATCAAGAGGGAAATTTTTAATTTCGTTTACAAGTAGGATACAGATTAGTTATTAATTATTTTATTGTTATTTTTTTTTTTTGGTGTTAATGACGACGAGGAATGCTTAAGTTTGGAAATTATTTGAATTACTATTATGGGAATCCAAAACTAGTGATTTAGAAGCTGTAAATTAATTTAATAATTAATTATGAATTCGAAAATTCTAATTACATTTAATAATTAATTACACTTCCTGTTTACATTTTGCAACAATATTGGTTTGTCAACTCAATTGCAGATTGCATTTGTAAATTCTAATCCTAAGTGAATCCTATTAATTTTAATTATAACATCATAAATTTTAATTAGAAACCAAATTCTAATTTTTAATTCCAAATTTCAAACTTAAATACAAGTCTGGCTCTATCTGTAGGCCATACTTCATTTTCTTAGGTGAGCTGATTGACTCAAGTAAAGTTAATAATAATTTAATTAAAACAATTTTATTAAATTAAAATTAGTCCTCTTACTTAGGCCTGAGAGTAGATAGTGCTCCCCCTAGTGTTGTGTTGGAGAAGTGACAGTGAAACCACACAGTCAAAATCACTTTTCACCAATCTGGAGCATAAAACGTAACCTTCTAATTAGAAAACCCCAAAAGGGAGTTAAGGTTTCCTCAACCTAGGTCAGTTGGTTTATCCTGTAAACAGCCAAACCAACCTAAGCATATAGACTCAACAGCACCACCTCGTGCCAACGTATTAGTTTTAAATCTTGGGAATAAATCTTAATCTCTTTTCTTTTTCCCTGTTACTAACTTCCAATTTGACTTGTTTGCTTAAGACTTGGCCGGGGAAAATCACGAATAGAGCGAAATGTCACAATTGAACAGATGTATGTGAAACTTGAGAATTACATTCAAAACTGTTTACCCTTTTACCCTCTATTGTGAAATCCTATTCCCCCAGGTTAAAGCAGGTGCAATGAGAAGATAGACATCGGCAAAAGTTTTAACACGCGTGACATACGCTGACCAGCGTCGCGGTATAAAATCCTGCCATTAAGGGACAAGTACTGTCATTGCTGTTATTTTCCTCCAAGGAGAAAATTGGAATAGCAATACCAGTCTTATTACAAAAGAGAAAATCTCGCCTACAATCCTCTGATTAGAAGCGCCCTTCTAAATCAGACTTAACAAAGCGAAACGAAGAAAATCTGCTATTAAAAAAGAGACCTGTTTAGTGCTATTGTCCTTGTGTACCCATTCTGTGTGTGTGTTTTTCCTTTCTCTGCTTCACAGCGGGGCTGCCTTTGTGTGTGCCCAATAATTTATCTGCAGAGACTACAATTAGAAGCACCTGCCAGAGGACCACAAACACAGAGACACAATCAACACTAGCATACACTACACTCTGCACATTTACACCCCTGTTTGTTTTGTTTGTGTTTTGTTTTTGCTTTGTTTCCTATTCAAGGTCTGTGTCAGTTCGGTCCAAGATCCCCCTGACCCGCCAGAACATGTCTCACGAAACAGAACATGTCGGTCACTGGGAAGGACTGGAAATGTGGCTAAGTGTTACAACGGGCAGCATACTCCCTAACGCTGCTGAAACACTCCAACATCAGACACAGAATCAACTAGATGACAGCATCGCAAGCATTATGGGACAAGACCCAAGTCAAAACTACAGTCCCAGAGAATTAGCCAAGATCACCGGTTCTTTAAGCCACATACTCATCGCCACCCTCAAACTGAGCGACAAGCACGCCGCACAACGCCAGCAGGAGCTGACAAGCGCCCAACGACGCATAGAGCAGCTGGAACGTGAAGCTCAGGTACGACAGGAAGGGACCGATGAGGTGGAGCAGGACACCGAGGAGGAGACCAACAGGCTAAAAGAGACTCTAGAAGCTACCAGCCACGAAATGCAGCAGCTCAAAGAGGACTTCGCTGATTGTGCAGACAAGCTACAGTATGCAGAGAAGCTACTGGAGAAGGCAAAGACTGACTTCAGGGACAAAAACAGCAGAATCAAGGCCCTCGAAGTTCATTTGGCTGAGTCAAGGAATGAGATCAGCCGCCTAACACGACAGCTCGACTACGTCACAAAGGAGTCTGAAAGTCTCCAAGAGGAACTCAGGCATGCTTATGAACTACGCCGTGAGCCGTCAAGTACAGAGCGTGCACCAACGGCACCCCCGTCAAACAGGACTGGATCACCTGGTCATAGACCGACACGTGAACCGAAGATAGAGGGGATGGTGTTAAAACATTCACCAGCGCCGTCGGAAGAACGCTATATCACGACGGAACCAGGAGAATCTGCTGCAGCCAGCCGCAGGTCAGTGCACGGCTTGGACCTTAAAGATCTTGACAAGCTCGCCCGAAACATCGGAAAAATTCAACCCCAGCTTGCCAAACAGCCAAAATGTCCACGCTTATCTGCAAGATATTGATTTCCATCTGGAAATGCGACCTAACGTTACGGACAAAGATAAACTATACTTACTCCGAACGACATCCAGTCCTGAAGTGCGCAGCTTCCTTGACCGGCAGCCTGTTAACACAAAGACTGACTATCAACGGCTTCAAAAGGCCCTCATTAAAGAGTTTGCTGACCCTGAGTCCGATCAAGGCTTAGTGGCTGCCCTGGAGACGAGACAAGGACGTCACGACACTCCTCAAGCTTACTACAGTCGACTCAGACAAGCATATTTTGGAACTCGTAACGAATCTGACATGGAAGAGGAACTGAACTTTAAAACTCTCTTCCTGAGGAACCTTCATCCTGGCATAAGCCACCATCTTGGCGTTCTCGCATGCCCACGAACAATGAACATTCAGCAGTTGCGAGACTTGGTGCAAAAAGCCTACGGCAAACAAAAGATGGCCTCAGAAAAGAGCGCAAAACCCCCAGCAGTTCTTGATTTCAACACTCAACACCAAGAACTGGCGCTGGAGGGCACCCAACGCCAAGACAGTGCTAAGCCACCACACAGGGAGTGGAATGCACCCCCGTCCAACAGAGAACGAGACCACACGCTGGAACCCGACCTAAAAACAGAGGTATGACCGATGGGATGGACCACGTGGACGTCAACGCTCACCTGGACGACACTGGGATAAGTCATGGGACCAAGCAAGGCCTCAGGAAAGGCAATGGGAGAGATCGCGGAACCCAAGAGAGCAACGCTCATGGGAATCCAATGGAAACTCCAACGGAAAGCGACAGACTCACCCTAAGGCGACCAGCCCAAGGAATCGACGAAGGAATTCACCAAGGTTCCAAAGTGACCAAGCTCCAACTGAGTCCATACAAGAACAAAAAACACCACCGCACTTCGACTCACAGAAGATGATGGAAATGATGATGAAGGAATTCTTTCAACGAAAAGAGGAAGATAAGAAGTGGGAAAAGAAAGGAAACCCGGATTCAGCCTGACTAGCTGACGGACGAGAAAGCAGCGACAAGACAAACGAACCGGCCACAGAAAAAACAGCACCGCCTCACCTCAGTCTCAGAGTACAATAAACACGTTAACTTCAGATGGACATGAAGCCCCACCTGAAAATCCAGCAACAGAGTTAAACACTAACTCAGCACCCAATACTCCAAACTCCAGCAGCATTCAGCAGACACCTGCTGTTGAAAATCCTCAAGTTCCTGAAAGCGCTGTCTTAGTCATCTGCCACTCCTCCGAAGAACGCCAAGTCAGCCCTGACATCCTAAATATTTCCTCCCAAACTCCAGTTCCTCAACTCCTAGGCGATCTCATTGAAAAGGGTATAGCAAGAAAGTTTTACCTCTCCATCATCATCGAACGACACATCAGAGTCGAAGCCCTTCTGGACACAGGAGCCGACATCACTCTAATGTCTACAGAACTTCTCAAAGAAGTCCAAGAATTAACGAAGAGGACTAATGGCACCCTCAAGCTCCAAAGGTGCGAACTAAACGTACAAGCATACTCTCACACGGGCTTACAACTAAAACATGTAGCCCCAATCCATCTAACAGTGGGACCCATGGACTTCGTCCATCCCGTATACGTGTCAACACTCAACACGTACCCCGCTCCTCATTGGAAAAGATTTGCTTAATCGTTTTGAACCCCTAATAGACTTCAAGCACCTAAAGATTTGGACACAAGTCCGTGAGCCTCTGCCTTACAAGTCATTAGACTCCAATGAGTCACAGTGTCAAGTCACAGACACTACCCCTAAGTCAATGACCGATGAAGCAGTAACAGAGCCCAGGTCTGGGCCGAGCACAAATGCCAACGACCCTCTCCTCTGCTCGCTGCACGAGCCTGAACCAAACACAGGCCTCCTTCAAATCATGACTGCGATAGAGGTTCATGGCACGTCAGTGTCCGAGGCAGCACTAGCCCTATGGGCAGAGAACTCAGCCATCAGCCTGAAGCTATTCAAAACATTGAAGCAGAGCTGTCAAAGTCTACCACATGTCACTAAGCACAGCCGTTACCCTCTCAGTCCCTGGGCGACAACCATGGCCACCTCCAAGATCATCTGCGCTCTGGACATACGATGGAACAACAGACAGCTGAGTCACTACTTCCTCGTCATTCCAGACCTGCCGCATGACATCTACATTGGAGCGGATATCATGGTTCGACTCAATGCTCACATTGACACTGTAAACAACATCATATGGGCTCCCCTGTCACACCAACTGACAACTTCAGTCAATCTCAAGAACCTCCAATCCGGTCAAACCATGCCGGACGCATGCGCTATGATTACGGAACAAGGAGCCACAATACCTGCCTACAGCAAAAGCGTCAGTGTCCGCCCAACATGCGACCTGGCCAAACTCTCAACAGTAAGCTGAGCTTCTTCCAACCTTCCAGAACCTGCCTAAAACTCGGACTGACTCTGGAAGCTACACCTCTCATTGAAGTGTCATCTCGTGCGATATATGTGTTGTTCAATAACTGTATGGCCCAAGACATCCACGTCCCAAAAGCCAGCCACCTGGGATGGCTCATCAACCAGGCATTCCATGACTTTGAACTGATGGTACCTGTCATAGGCCCAATACCAGCCCAACTAATGTCAGATGGATACAATGACACTATAACATTCACAAAACCTCATGAAGTCATTGCCATCACCTCAATCCTGCCAGTGTCCAGAGAAAGCGTCTGCCGGTCAGAACTAATGGATGACACTCACCTCACTGTCTATGCTGTCTCAACCCAGCCTGCGACAGAACCACCTACACGGGTGACCAGCGAGGCCCAAAGCCCCTTTAATGACTTAACGGCAGAAGAACCCTACGCCGGGTTCAATACTCAAATTCAACAGATCTTGAGTGACGCGGATGCCCTCCACAACGAAGTGGAGCGCCAAGGACTCAAAGAAGTTCTGCTGAAGTACAAGGACTCTTTCGCAAAGGACTCTCTAGATTGTGGATTGACAAACATCCACACGGTGCGCATACCGACAAACCCAAATGCACCACCCACCTTTGTGCGACAGTACAAGATTCCGATAGCGTCATATGAGCCAGTGCAAGAAATTGTTGACTCCATGCTGGAAAAGGGGGTCATCCGGCCCTGTAACAGTACATATTCTGCCCCGATATGGCCAGTCCTAAAACCCAACGGCAAATGGCGGCCCACTATCGACTACCGCAAGTTGAATCAGCAAGTACCATTGTCACGATGGCCTATGACCCAGTTGGACCAAGAAATACCAAAAATCAAAGGCTCGACGATCCTGTCCACATTGGACGTCGCCTCCGGGTTTTGGACGATCCCTGTCCACCCCGACGACCAACATAAGCTGGCATTCACTTTCGGCAACCGACAGTACACCTTCCACACGGTGTCCCTTTGGCTATGCCAATTCACCGGCAGAATTTAACATTTTCCTTAACAAAGCATGCCCTGACGCCAGAGTCCGAGGCAACCTCGTCTACGTAGACGACGTCTTAATGAAAAGTTCAAGTGTGGAAGACCACCTCAAAGAAATCGACCATGTCCTAAACCAGCTGACAACAGCGGGAGCTAAAATCGCCCTTCACAAAGGACAATGGTGCAAAACCAAGGTGAATTATGTTGGACTGCTCGTCGGAAGAAACGGCATTGAGCCACAATCTAACCGTGCCCAAGCAATCCAAAGCATAAAAACACCAACTAACGTCTCTGAGTTGCGAAGCTTTCTGGGAGTGTGCAATTACTCACGACAGTTCATCGAAAACTACGCTGACATCGCACGACCACTAACTTCCCTCCTGAAAAAGGACGAACCTTTTGTTTGGACAAAGGCCCAGGACACAGCTATGAGCCAGCTCAAACAGTGCCTGCGCTCTGCTCCATGCCTCGCCTACCCAGACCCAGGGAAGGAATTCTATCTGGACGCGGGATTCTCTGACCAGTGCCTCAGTGCGGGTCTATACCAGCTCCATGATAAGGACAAGCGAGTGGTCGCTTATGCCAGCAAAACGCTGCTTCCCCCAGAATGCAAATATTCACACTGCGAAAAAGCTTTACTTTGCACTGTGTGGGGCATTCAGCGTTTCTCTAAATTACATCGGTGCACAGAAAGTCATCATCGAAACTTGCCACCAGCCAGTTACCTTCCTCAACAGTCAACGAATCAGAGATGGCGTGGTAACCAACGCACGCATAGCTACCTGGCTAATGACACTCCAAGGACGGGATGTGGAGGCAAGATATGCCCAGAACTACAAATCCTCACTGGGAAACGGGCTTGCGGCATGCCAAAACTGTTCAACGGACACGCTGGACACCTCAGCAGAGCCAAAAGAACTGCCACGACCGCAAGCGACAAATCATCGGTACTTCGAGGAGAATGTGTGTACAGGAATGCCCACAGCATATGTCGATGGCTGCTCATACAATCGCGAGGGCAAGTTACAAGCGGGAGCGGGTGTGGTCTGGCTCAACAATGACCCGTGCCCACCGCAGCAACTCAAACTTGGCCCACAATCATCACAATATGCAGAAATAGCAGCCATCCTCATCACACTACAAGTGGCTGCAACCCACAAAATCAGAGAACTCCTCATCTGTACCGATTCGAACTATGCCCGTCTAAGTTTCATATGCCATCTAACTGGATGGAAGAGGAATGGATTCAAGACAGCTAACAACAAGCCTGTCAAGCACCAGGAACTCTTCCAAGCAAGCGACGCCATCGTCACTGAACACGACATGGTCGTTTATTGGAAAAAGGTCAGAGGTCATTCACGTCAACCAGGACAAGACAAAGACTTAAATGACCAAACCGATGCCCTCGCCAAAGCAGGGGCATTACAGGGAGAGTCCTGGACATTTCATGCCCTCCCACCCCACCCAACTGTGGCAGCGGTGACCCGCCGCCAAAGTGCCGCGAGTGGGGGCACACACCTGCCTCCTCCCACATCTCCCTGTCGCCTCAGTTCGCTGCTGAAGACCTCCTCACCCTCCAACATACGGACTCAGCCATACAGTCCATTGTAGCCACACCGGTCCGACCCCTTGGAAAATCCCATTTCCACCTCGGACCTGCGAACATCATCCGACCTCCGCACGCTCCATTCGATCAAGCACATGCTGCATCTACGAGACGGTGTCCTCACGTATGTCCCTGAGCCATCCACTGCTCCACGGCTCGTAGTCCCTCATGGCCAAAGGGGGATGATGTTGACACACGCACACGATGCACCATGCGCAGGACACCACGGAGTCAAGGCCACCTATGAAACACTCAAGCAAGTAGCATACTGGCCTGGCATGCAGCAAGACGTAGCAGAATACGTTAAAGGATGCCTGGTGTGTTGCCAGTTCCAACCGGCAAATCCAAACCACCGAGCACCACTGCAAAGGAAAGGAATGACCTTCCCATGGTCGGACCTCCAAATAGACTGGGTAGGACCCCTAACCACGGTCGACGCGGGGCAACAAATACTTCCTCACCGTGGTCTGCGAATTCACAAAATGGATAGAGTGCCTCCCAGCTCCCAACGATACAGCAGAAACAACAGCCTGTCTGTTATTGAACCATATCTTCTCAAGATTCGGACTGCCTTTAAGGGTCAACTCTGACCGCGGAACCCACTTCACCGCTGAAATTATGCAAGACGTATGGAAACTCCTGGGCTTACAGGCCAAACTCCACATAAGTCGTCACCCAATTTCTTCCGGTCAAGTGGAACGGGCTAACAGAACAGTGGTCAGCATGTTAAAAAAAATACGTAGCCACCAATCAAAAGGATTGGGACATTAAACTCCCTCTGGTACTGATGGCCGCTCGAGCCACACCCCATCAATCTACCGGAATACCCCCGTTCACAATGATGACAGGGAGAAACATGACGCTACCACTACACCTGCTGTACCAACCTGGTGACCTGAACCTCGTCACCGCCTACAACACTCACCAGTACCTGGAAGAGTTACATCAGCACCTGAGAACAACTTTCGCCTTCGCGCAACAGCAGCTACAACGAAGTGCGGAAGGCCGAAAAGCCTACTACGACCAAAAGGCCTCTCACCATGAGCTCAATGTCGGAGATCAAGTGTGGTACTACAGTTTCGCCCGACCAAGGCCGAATGCTCCCCATCACCTGTCAAAGAAGTTCCTACCTCACTGGACGGGACCCCATGAGATTGTAGACAAGCTCTCACCTGTTGCCTATCGAATCAAAATCAGACAAGGGCGCAGCGAGCCAGTCCTTCGATGGGTCCATCGAAACCAGATAAAGAGGCCCCTGGGCTCCAGCCGACATGGAAAGGGGGAAGATCAGACCCACTGACACAGACCGATATGCACCACACGCACCATATGCACCACACAAGCATTAGTATTGATATGTTAGGAAAACATATAGCAACCATGCTTAGACACAACCCATATTCTCTCCTCCACAGCACTGCTAGGACCAATCTAGTAGCGAGGAGTTACCCTCAATTTTGTTTTTAATTTTTTTTGCTTGATTTTGATTTTGAATTTTTGTCTTAATTTTTTTTTGGTTTTTTTTCCTCGTGTCTCACTTTGTGTTTTTCCTTTCCTCTCTCTCACTTTGAACCCCCTTAACCAATCCGTGAATACAGGTCCTGAAATTGAGCTCGACTGCCGTCAGTAAAATCGTTGTAATTCGCTGTGAGAACCGTTGTCAACCGATCGGGGCCACCCGCCAAAATCATGAACGACATGATACGCGATGTAAGTTCCTTGATCGACAACTTAGCCATGAATAGGATTCCGTGCTACGTGATACCTCTTAGCCTTGTTCAAACATCGTAACTTCGGCCACTGCGGGCCCCGTTAGTCTCATCCAAACCCATCTCACCCCTTTCCCGGCAGCGTTATTCCCATATACGCAAACCCGGAAACAGGTGACTTTGTTTTCTTTTCAGTTTGCCCATTATTGACGTTAATAATGTTTACCCGGCTTAAAATGTTGTGAATGTTGGATTTTGGCAAGGGAACACCTATGTCAAAATCCACACTCCCGAGGTCGTCGCGTATCACGATAGCAACGAACAGTTGTACTTGGCTCCAAAGCTAAAGATGTGTACGCTCACTAAAGACATTCACTTCCTCCGCCCGAGTAAACCTTTCGTACGCGATAATACAGAGGGCATCTGTGGCTTAGAAGCCATGAGACCCGACGCTAGCTGCCCCGCCGACGCAACACCACGTTCTCAGGTTGAGGTAACACAAGCCGAAATTGTCAGAAAACCGATGGCTGGTGAACACCCCAGCCCGAACGGCTACCCTCACATATGATCAACACGACACCGCTACGCGCATTAGTCTGCCTAACCAAACGTTATGGATCACAGTCCCTAAGGGCTCGATCCTCCATATTGACGAACTAGCATTGTATCACCTCACCGACGATGAGTATCAGGCCGAAATCGAAATCTCACCCTTTTTCAAGCAACATTCCTTTGTCCTCGATCCAGAATTGGAAGAAAGGATCAAGGAGGAAGGAACGCAGCTTATTGATCTGACACCGGTTGACACAGCTTTAGAAGCTATCGCTCGCCTTCCGCCCGCTGGCGCGCCAATTATTCGGTCCTGGTCTGCCGCTGACACGGCGCTTTGTATCTCTACTATAGTAGGATATGTTGTGACTTTGACACTGGCCTTCCTCCTACACAAGCGAGTGAACGTCGTTCAAGAGTCTCTCAACAAATGCACGTCAGGCATCCCTCGCCTTTTTCGACGTGGTAATCTCGACCTAGAATCCGAACCCGAGAATGTGACCAACCTGATTGAGATCATGCCTATACCGTCTCGTGAAAACCCCGACAATTAAACCAGTCAAAATGACCCAATTGTCAACGATGCTAAACGAACTAGCCCTATGTCTTCTCAAGTTTCTCACCTGTGCCTTTACAAATTACCCTGCACCAGTTTTCAGTCAGTGATAGAGATCTCGTTGGTGTCTTGTGTGTGTCCATTCTCTCTGCCTCTTGTTCCAGTGCCTGAAGATGTTCCATCGGGTACATCTCCACACAAAAGGGGGATGTGTAACACAATGTCGACCTGAAAACACACACAGAGAATTCCAACCCAGCAACAGAAATGAATTATTACCCAAAAGTCCTCCCTTCCATGCAAAAGTGGAGAGGGTCAACTGACCCCATCACTAAACGCTCTCGTGCAAAGGTACGGACGGCTCCGGGAATGGTTCTGGACACCGTCAAGCCTACATTCCAGAGCATAGTTCAAAACCCCCCCATTTAAAACAAAGCAGGACTTTTTCTCCGTCGGACGGACCAAGGAAAACCAAACTCCTTGCCTTTTTTGACACGTATAACTATTGCAACTACACAAAATAAATATATGGATATTTAATGTGTACTTGTTCCCTCATAGGCATGATGTGATGATTTCGAGTGCCAATTATTTAGGACAATGTGGGAATTTTAATCATGCTTTAAATGGTATAAACTGTAATGTGTGTATTATTATGCGGTGTTTGATCTCTAAAGAAAGCTAGACTCAGATGTGATAGACTGTGTTGATGACCGTTAAATTTTAATACCCTGCATAATTATACACGTATAAAGATCCATAAAGTTTATCCTTCCCAAAAGTGATGAGACATCACAGAACTGTTGGTCCACCCAGCAAGCCTGGACATGGGCGGGGCTCCGCCCCATACGAACCATCGGATTCGACAAGCCGCCCGTGGGGAGGAGCAAGTTGGACTGTTGAAAAACAACGCGCCAGTTGCAAATCGCTCTCTCTGAAACATGGCGTGACACTCTCTAAAACATGGCGTGACTCTCTGAAACATGGCGTGACGCTCTCGGCTCTCTCGGCTCTCTGGAACATCTCTCTTTAACATCGCTGGAGCTGCGCTCGTAACTTCTCTGCCTGCTCGCGCTCTTACCTGAACTTTGTCTCGACACCGACTAAACCAACCATCTATTCGAAGGCTAGAAGGCACAACATCAAAGAACAACGAGCTGAACGCCTACGGACGAAAGGAAAGCTTTCTGTGACGTCACGCGGCAGCAGCCACATCTCTCGTGTTTCAACCCGAGAGCACCCGAAAACGCACGAACCAACCCACGTGGTTTCCGAGGACAAAGACCAGAGCAACGCATTTGAAGGAAACAAACAACTTCCAACCTGCTTCTTGTCAACAAGCAAGTACATCTAACTAAATCTATATTGCTGATTGAACTGGTAAAATTGTATCTGAATGCAGTAACAGAGCATTAGGGCATCTGTCGTGATCTTTGCCGGTCAAGTCAAGCGTTGAAATAGCTAAAAGGGCTAATTTTAATTTTAGGAATTACTTACCAAATCCCTTATGCATGTCGTTGTGTGTATGTATGTTTTGTGTCTTATCAGTTAATCCATTTATGTTAGAATAGCAGTATTACGAATAAACCATTTTTCATTTCATAAAGAATTGTCTCTGGAATGTGATTTGAAGTTTTATCCTTATTTGCCATAAAGAGAAAGCTACCTAAGCTCGAAGTTGATATGCTGAGGCTAGTGTTCGGTGGACGGTCACTTAATACAGTATAACTAAGTTAAATATTAATATTACTTTTAACCAAGCAATATTTAATATTTAATAACTAATTCCCGGAGCTGAAATAATAGCTCTATATTAAACTGGTAATTTTACTACAGCTGGCAGCAGTGGGATTCGAACCCACGCCTCCATAGAGACTGGAGCCTAAATCCAGCGCCTTAGACCACTCGGCCACACTACCGATGTGGGCTGCCCTTTACGGGCCCAATTCCACCCTTCCACCCTCCAGAAATAAAGGCAAAGCCAACCACGGAGCATCTTCGCGAAACCCGTCGAATGCAACCGAGGAAAGCTCTTTGCTTGGCCATGGCAGCCACAAGAGTCTTAGAAAAAAGTTGCCTTTGGCAGCAGTGGGATTCGAACCCACGCCCCCAAAGAGACTGGAGCCTTAATCCAGCGCCTTAGACCGCTCGGCCACGCTACCCACTGAGGATGTGCTTCATGGGTCGCTTCGACTGGGAATTGTCCGGCCCGATGCAGATTCTGCTAAAAAGCTGCAGTCTAATCCTCTTTGCATATGATAAACCTGATCCCAAGAGGGTTAGTGCTTGTGGCTGTGTTGCTGTCACAACAAGTCTGAGATGTATTTGGAAGAACAGATCAACACAGAATTGACTCAAATTGTCAGCAACGGAACCTCAAGCAGTCAATAAATGACTGTTTGACGCGAAACCTGTCGAATGCAACCGAGGAAAGCTCTTTGCTTTATCATGGCAGCCACAAGAGTCTTAGAAAATAGTTGCCCTTGGCAACGGTGGAATTTGCCCCCAAAGAGACTTGAGCTTTAATGCAACGCCTAAGACCGCTTGGCCACGCTACACTTTGTGCATTTGTTCGACGGGTCGCTTCGACTGGAAAAAGGCCAGATCAAAGCTGATTTTGCAAAAGAGTATACTGACCAAAAACGCATAGCCGGAATGCACTGTAAGTCGCTTTGGATAAAAGTGTCTGCTAAATGCATAAATGTAAATGTACCCCGTGAGCATTTGTTCCATGGGTCGCTTCGACTGGGAATAGACGTATTTGGAAGAACAGATCAACACAGAATTGACTCAAATCGTCAGCAAAGGAACCTCAAATAGTCAGTAAACCACACAGGAAGGATGTGGCCCCAGGAGCAGGACTGAGTTACCCTGCCTTAGCAAGAAGACACTCATCTGTGGGAGAGGACAAGGCATCTTGTATGACTCGCATTTCCTTAGCAGGCCTGGCTGCTGGCAGGGAAAACATACTCTCACAATATTTTCAGACTCATCTCGAGTACACGCAGGGCCTCCCGGGGTGGGATTCGAACTTTTAGAACATGAGCCGTTTTCTGCCCTTTTACACTACAGAAATAGAGGCAAAGCCGGTTGTGGAACTTCTTATGTGAAACCTGTCTAACGCGGCCAAGGAAAGCTCTTTGCTTGGCCATGTCATCCAGCAAAGTCTTCCAAAAAGTTTCCCCTGGCAGCGGTGGGATTCGAACCCACGCTCCCGA